>APFE031485482.1:129291-140050 GCA_000404065.3 Pinus taeda
ATTAGGTTGGGCGAACCTACCTATGGTTTTCGGTCCATAGTTTTGGATGCGATGGTTTTCGTTCCATGGTATTGGATGCTTCAGCATGTATAAATATGTATTGTAACATTGAAAGGAATATAATGAAAAATCAAGATGGTAGTCTTGGTCTTGAGATCCAGTGGGAAATCTCTGTGTATATGTGTTTTATGTGTTATGCTCTCGCATTTTTATTTTTCCTGTGATTTAGAATTCGTATGCAGGTAATTTCTGTACCGGGTTAAAACCCACACATGTATCAATCTTCACATGGGTTTTCCTTGCTAGATATGGCATGCATGGTATTGCACATGATTCTTTTTCTATTGTGGCATGGGTCTTTCTTTGTGTAACATTGTTTTCAACCTAGCCTTTCCATTTCCAGATAGCCATGTTGTGATGGGTTTCTCATGTTTTTGGTTGCGCTAGATCAATTGATGGATTCAAATTTAAGTGAGGTGGATCTTTGAAATGATAGAACACATGGCCTAGTAACCCTTGAATTGGATTGTGGGTTGCGGTAAAACTAGATTTGTATTGCCTTGGATGGCCTAGGAATCCTTGATGGTGAATGATGAGATATCTGGTAAATCCTATAGGTGGTTTTCTCTCCATTGGGCCTAGTAATCCCAGCTTTGGATATGCGGTAAAGCCTAGAGAGTGGGTCTTGATTTAGGGCTTAGTGATATGGTGTGGATTATGGTAAAGACTGACAGAATGGGGTCTCGATTTAGGGCATAGTGATATGGGTTTGGATTGCAGTAAAGTCTAAGAGACTAGGAGATAGGAAAATTCCTCACGGTGTAGGTGGAAAAATCCAATGGCATCCATTGTTGTTTGCATAGTGATCAGGTGGAGATCACGGAAAATCATACTATGATATGTTCATTGTGTTGGTCTAGTGATTCAGGAAGGATTATGGTAAAGCCTAGTTTCTATTGATGAGGGTAAGGTCGTTTAGCCTCAGTATGCCCTTGTTGGTGTAGGTTTTAAACCCATACAGAAATTTCTTGCATACGAATTCTAAAACACAGAAAATAAACAATGCAAGAGCATAACACATAAAACACATATACACAAATATTTTCTCCTGGATCCAAAACTTGGACTACTAGCTTGATTTTTCATTATGTTCTTTTCAATGTTATAATACATATGTATACATGTTGAAACATCCAATACCATGGACCGAAAAACCATCGTGTCCAATACCATGGACCGAAAACCATCGTGTCCAATACCATGGACCGAAAACCATCGTGTCCAAAAAACATGTGCGAAAATCATGCACAAAACCCTAGGTGGGTCTGCCCAACCTAACATAGGGTCCAAAACCAAAATTTTCTGGGGTGTTGCTCCATACCCTATAAAGTGGGGTTACGGGTATGCCTCAAACCCCTTGTGACCCGCCTCGCTACACAATCGGTGCAACGAAGGGGGGCTTTGTCCCACCTTTAACCCCTCGGTTAACTACATGTGCTAGTTGTGGAAAGAATATAACACAACCCAACATTCTCGCACTTGTTTTTTTCTTTCCACAGGGGGCCACAAGAGAGCTTAGTCATTTTTCTAGCCTTGAAATGCCCATTGTCTCTCTAGACCAAGATAACTTCTCAAAGCTCACAAATTTTGTCAATGCATCTATAGTATTCTTCAAAGTGTCCACTTTTACCAACAACACCTTTTTGTCTTCTATCATATCCCTCACAAAGTGATACGAAACATCAATGTGCATTGTCTTTGAATGTTATGCAGGGTTCTTTGCCAATAAAATTGCACTTTGGATGTCACAGTCTATCCTTATAGCTTCTTTTACTAACCCCATACTCGAACACAATCTTTGAAACCAAATTGCTTCCTTGCTTGCATGAATGGCTGCCATGTATTCTTCCCCTGTAGTTGATAGTGCCACTACAGATTGTTTCTTACTCATCCAACTGACTGCACCTCCAAATAGGTTAAACACATACCCACTTGTAGATCTTCTCTGACCCAGATCTCTAGCCTAGTTTACATCAAAAAAGCCATGAATATCCAACACTCTATCCAATCCTGGTCTTCCTTGGTAGCACAAACCATAATCACTGGTGCCACGCAAATACCTAAAAACTTGCTTCACTGCTGTCCAATGATCCTTCCCTAGTTTTGACATAAACCTGCTCAATACTCCTACTGCATGTGCAATGTATGGTCTAGTACAAACCATTACATACATCAAGCTACCGACTACACTTGCATATGGAACACAGGGCATGTCCTATTCCTCCTCTTATGTCTTGGGACACTGTTCAGCAGATAAACTCACACCTATAGGAATAGGAACCTTCATTTATTTACTATCCTGCATATTAAACCTCTGTAGTATTGTCTCGACATACTTCCTCTGGTTTAACGAGAGCTTCCTCTTTGCCTGATCTCTTTTAATTTCCATGCCCAAGATATAGTTCGCAGCACCAAGATCTTTCATGTTGAATTTGGAGGACAATTGAGTCCTCAAATCCCAGATAATTTTTTTATCATTTCCAACTGGCAACATATCATCCGCATACAAGACCAGATAAATAACATGGTCACCAATTAATTTAAAATACATATGGTGATCTTCTTTGCTTCTGGTGAAGCCAAGTCCCCGTATAAATGTATCAAATTTCTGATACCACATCCTTGGTGACTGTTTTAACCCATACAGAGACTTCTTTAACTTGCATACCAGTTCTTTCTTACCCTTCACCGCAAAGCCTTCATGCTGCTTCATGTATATTTCCTCTTCGAGATCCCCATGAAGAAATGTTGTCTTCACATCCATCTATTCTATGTCAAAATTAAAAGTAGCAGCAACATATAAAAGTAATCTAATTGAAGTTACCTTGGCAACAGGAGAAAAAATATCACGAAATCAATTCTCGGAACCTGGGAATAACCTTTTGCTACCAACCGAGCTATGTATTTCTCCACATTTCCTTCTGCATTTGTCTTCTTCTTGAAAACCTATTCGCTACCAATGGGTTTCCTTCTAGCCGACAACTCCACCAGATCCCAAACCTCATCTTTGCGCAAAAGATGCCATTTCATCAACCATGGCCTCTTTCTAGAGTTTTCCATCCTCTGAATCTACTGCTTCCTTCACAGTTCTGGGATCATCATCAGTAATAGATAAAGAAAAATTTGAATAGAAAGAAAATGGACTATACCTTTCTAGTTTCCTTCTTTCTCGAAGCGATCTTCTTACACCTGAAGTTTGTGGCTCTTCATATTCTAATTCCTTCACTACTATAGAGTCTAATTATTCTTCCATAAGCTCAAACTCTATCTTCTCAGGTTCCTTTGGTTGGACTTCATGTTTAATAACATCTTTTACCTCTTTGAACACCACATCTCAGTTGTACAAAACCTTCCATGTGACTGGGTTCCAAAGCTTATAACCCTTTAAACCATCCTTATACCCAATAAAGATGCACTTTTTAGATTTACTATCCAACTTGATTCATTTCTCCTTTGGAACATGTACATATGCATCACATCCAAATACCCTTAGATGTGAAAGATTGGGTTTCTTACCAGTCCATACCTGTTGTGGAGTCTTATCCTCCAATGTTGATGAAGGTGACCTGTTGACTAGGTAACATGCAGTATCCACCACCTCTGCCCAGAATTCTTGTCCTAACCCGGCACCATTGTGAATGCTTCTTACCCATTCCATTAACGTCTTATTCATTGTTTTTGCAACTCCATTTTGCTGAGGTGTATATGGAGTAGTCTTCTGTCGTGTTATACTGCACTTCTTACAGAATTCTTCAAATTCCTTGGTACAAAACTCTCCACTATTATCTGTCCTCAACAACTTTATCTTCTTCTTTGTTTGATTTTCCACGAGAGCCTTAAATTGTTTAAACCTATCAAAGGCTTCAGATTTATTCTTAAGGAAATATATCTATGTATTCCTAGAGAAGTCATCAATAAATGATACATAGTACACAGACTTACCCAGTGATGGAACCTTCACAAGTCCAAACACATCATTGGGCGCAAGTTCTAACATTTGTTTTGCCCTCTTACTACCAGAGGGGAAACTCACTCGATTTTGCTTCCCATATACACAATTTTCACAGAAATCAAAATCCAGAGAGCTATTACTCATACCTTCTACCATACCTTTACCATGAAGTATTTGAAGGCCCTTCTCTCCAATATGTCTAAGCCTTTGATGCCACAACATGGTCTTCTCTCCAGAGACCACTAGATTTTCTACTCTAATTTCAGGAACCACATAACTGTTGCACCCATCAATAGCAGTGATACCTTGTAGCTTGTACAAGTTCCAATTCGAGCTCCCTACATCAATACCAGTGCTCCCTAAACCATGTTGTAGGTATCCTTCTCTAACATTGTTTTTACACCTGCATCATCCAGCTTGCTTACAGAAATCAGATATCCAGCCAATGCAGTGATATGAAAATCGGGCTCTTAGGTTTCTTGTCTAACTTACAAGAACCTCTCCCACTTTCAAATCTTCTAATTTTCCCAAGTCTTAATTATTAACCAATGCAAAAATAAGAAATGCTTGAAAATATGGGTGCATGCTTGTATTTGTTTTCAACTGATTATTTACTTTAAAATATGTCATTTGTGCTGATATGGGAAGGTACTTAAAATGATACACAAATGCATATAACATTAGTTAGAGAAACAGTAAAAACAAACACATGAGACAACAATCTAATATGGAGTTCACTCTAATATCTTGGGCTACGTCTCCTTGAGCTCTAATCAACTTTATTAAGCTTTTTGGGACTATGGATTCAATTCTCTTACAAGTGCTACACTGAAATCGAATATTTTATACAGATACATTGGTCTCATAACACCATCTTATCCCTTGGCTCTTGGAGCTCTTCAGATTTCTAGCTCTGGCTCTAGCTCTTGCTCTAGTTGTGGCTCTGACTCTAGCTCTGGCTCTATGGCCCAGGCTCTAGTTCTGGCCCTTAGCTCTGGTTGTGGATCTGACTCTAGCTCTAGCTCTTTGGCTTCGACTCTAGTTTTGGCTCTCAGCTCTGGCTGCGGCTCTAGTTTTGGCTCTCAGCTCTGGCTGTGGCTCTAGTTGTGGCTCTTGCTCTATCTGTGGCTCTAAATCTGGCTTTGGCTCTATGGCTTTAGCTCTAGTTCTGGCTCTCAGCTCTGGCTTCCGGCACTCGCTCTGGCTCTTGGCTCTAGTTGTGGCTCACAACTCTTTGCTATGGCTTTTCTAAGCTCTTTCGCTCGGCCTTTACATGCCTCTATGAGTCGCTCAACCTCCAAGCAAATCCAACAACAATATGTTGTTATCAATTAAGCTCTCTAGCTTTTCACTCAACCTCCGAGTGACTCCCTAAACTCTCTATGCATTCAACATTTTTTTCTCTCTATTCGCTTTCCAACCTCTGGTGGCTCTGCTTATTACAATGAGCTCGGCTCTGGTTTTTTCCGCTTCCAAGTCTGCTCTTCTTCTTTTGGCTGCTCTCTTTTTCTCCCCTTTTACTCCTTGTTTATTTGTGGCTTAAAACCAATCCGTCTCATGATTGTTCGCTTCCTCTCCCGGCTCTTCGGATCACCTGCCTCTATCTGTTGGAATTCCCTGCTCTACGTCTTCATCACTATAATGCTTCACAAAGAGGTGGCCACTTCTCTCCTCATGAGCTGAGCCAGCTCTTCCTCAAGCGGTTTGTTACTTTGGTTACTCTGTGAAATGATTCATCTGCCAAATCAGCGGTCCAATCGAACTTCAACCTTTATGTGCTGAAGCTTACTCTCTCTGTCGAATTTGTTTTCCCATTGGGCGCAATCTCTGCTGTTAGATCTGGGGCCTCTAGATCCTATGGTCATCACTCTTATTATGCGATTGACTTTCTCAGACATTAGCTCACGGTGAGAACAGTTTTCTCTCTCATTTACTGGACAAATTTCATTCACTATATAGCATCGATCATTCTCCTGACAAACCCACTTACCACTTGAAACACCTCCAATATTCCGTTGGTTTTGGAGCATGGGACCTTCCTTCGGTTTTAGCGCTTTTCCCATGGTTTTCTAGCTCCCTTGTGACAGAGCGCTTGGGGCTTTTCCATTTCGAGCAATTTTTCCTAGTGATGCACGATTAAGAAACAAACTCTATTTTCTGATCTGGACTTCCTAACTATTGGTTTGCACCACTGTGTGGTCTCCAAGGGCCTCGATCAGCGTGCTTTGACCGAATGCCCTCGTTGCTCCATGCTCGCTAAAAATTGTCATTGTTCAGAGGTTATTTTTCATAAGCTTTGACATCCACAAGACTTTAAAGTCTAGTATGATTTTTTACAGAGTTTGGTAGCTTTAAGAGAGTTTAGGGATTCAATTCGGATCACACCTTCCCACTAAAAGAACTTTTGGTCCACCAAAAGACTGATATACTAATCTGAGCAGTAAATGAGAGTAACAACACCCTCTTCTTTAAGCCTCCCTACACTTGCCTTCACATAGTGCCTATGACCCAAAATATTTGACCACTTCCCTTCTAGGATGGGTTGGTCATCTCAGGAAGAATTGTTTTCCTCCTTGACTTCATGAAGAACTTCTGCTGTGAATTTTATAGAAGGTAGTTTGAATTCTTTGCCTTGATCCTTGATCCAAGGTGGCTCAAACAAATGTGAAGTACATCTTCTCCACAAAACTTTCATTTGTACCTATTTCCAAAGTTGCCAACAAAAACTGTTAACAACAGTAGGCATACAGACAACAACTGCATGGGCTAACTACTGCTTCAACAAAGAAACAGATTTCACATCTTGTGAACCCTTCCATCTCTTATATCTGCATACAAATGATTAGCTATATAATAAACCAATAAAACATGCCTTTACAACAAATGGCCCTTCAAGTCAAGCATGAAGGAAAAATACCTTTAGGACTCTTCTCCAAAAGATGAAACACTTCATCCTTGTCTCCATTTTGGATACCAAGTTAACTTCTCCCAAGCCAACACTACATGCACCTCATGCTCATGCATGCATTCTATTTATCAATTTTTCTTAAGCACACTATACTTTCGAAGCTGAAATGAACATATTGTTGCAGTAATGAAGCGAGTTTCCTACTCAACGTCTTTCTATTTACCATTTGTTAAGATCCTGCAACTTGCATTATTCCATAACGAAATGCAAATAGATGCATCAATAGACATGCAACCTTAATTGGATATGAATTCTAACCATTTCTTACCAATCCATTTCAAAGGTCCCTCCTTTGTTTGCATATCAACATCAATATGTGAATCATCCTGAACCACATCAATCATGGAATGTTTATTTCCATCCCTGTCATTTTCTTTTTCCACCTTATCCTTCAGCTTTGGTGGGAGCAGTGCTAGATTCAAAGTCCAACACCTTTCAGCAAGATGCCTTTGCTTATGGCAGTAAGTGTAACACATGTGCATCCTTTTGACAGCATGATTTGCCTTGTCCTGTGGACCTTTGGCTGCTTTCTTCTTTTCCTTCAAAATTTTCCTGTATGTAGCCATCCTATTCCAACATCTAGAAACATAATGGTTATCCAAACCACAAAGAAAATGCAATTCTCTTTCCATGCTTCACAAAATCAAAAGGATTGTGTTTAGAACCAGATCTATACCTACCTCTTTCACCTTTATTGCCTTCATGAGGAGGTGTTATAGACATATTTGGGCACTGCAACCCAAAATCATATATGTCCATAAACCAAGAGCTTTTGAGTCCCTAAAAGTGTTGTTTCATGCCCTAAAGGAACAAGGTCAGTTGATTACATCATCTCCCAGAATTTCTCCACAAAAAACTACTCAAAACTGGTCAAAACTGGACCATAAAGACTGCTCAGTGCAGAGGGGTCCCATGCATCTCACCTGCTCAGTGAAAAAAGTGCAATGCATACTGAAAAGCCCTTCTATAGGGTACGATGGGCAAGAGTAGACAAATGGCAGAGATAGTTTGCAAGGTGGATGATCATGGAATCTTCCAAAAACTTCTCCTGTGACACTTGCCTCTCTAAATTTGCCGAGGGATGAGTAAGAGATCATCAATATCCAAGTGGAATCAAGGACTATCAAAGAAAAGACACTAATCAAAATCCTAGAAGCTAACTCACCCCACTACAATCATCTATATATGGATAGCTCATCCTAGAGATCCAGAGGCTAGAATCTTGTATCTTGTAAGGAAGTGTTTTTGGTTTCCTGGTGGAATATCATATTGTTGGGTGATCTAAGCTTTTCATGAGGTGAAGAAGGGCTTTCATGCTGGGAGGATGACGTTGGGTCAGATGAATGGGTTGTAATCCTCTCTTCTAATCTCTATATCAATAAAGCTATTCAAGTTTTCCTCCACATTCTTGTATGTTTGCTAATATATGCATGTGTGTGGTCAATATATATCTGGTCCTATATTGTTTATGATTGTAGATCTCTGCACTTTGAAGGTATTATGCTGCTTTGACTTTACAGGTACTCTTTGAAACAAAGTGGTCAAGGGAGGAGCGACAAAGATCTGTCAAAGGGGAGAAGGAACAAGCTGAGAACAAAGCAAAAGACTGAGGTTGGTATTCTGTGCTCCTCTCCTATCTACTTCTCGTAAAGGAAAGTGAAAGTAACTTTAATCTGTTTGTTTCTAAGATAGCTGCCCATCTTAGTGGGACTAGTAGCTCTGCATAGACACTAGATTTCCCGATAACAAAATGGTGACTCCACTGAGGATCGAATAATTTGTTTGCTTGTCTATATTTGTTTGCTTTATAAACTTACAGACGGAGCCTGAAGTCAAGCCAGCTAGCCTTCGAACTACATTTGCTATGCAAGTGCAAAGTAGATCAATGTTGCTTCAGTCTATCTTCAGGTTTTTATTATAAACTGAAAAATTGATTTGCAAACATCCTAATTACCTTGGTGGTCACTCAAGTAGCCTCATTAGATCAGCCGCTATGATTTACATTTATTGACTATCATTTTCTCGACTTAAATCCCTAAACTGAGCTGCAAACTGTGACCAAGAACCCAGTTGAAGTCTCGTCCCTAGACCATCACACCTTCTCCTCTTGGGAATATAGATGCAACGCACCTCCCGTGGGTAGTAGGTAAGATCCATCGCACTTTCCTTGTGTTACAGGTGCGATGATCAGATAAGACCTCTTCTGCTTCCAGATTTTGGTTTTTTGTTCACTCTCTTAAGCTTTATTCAGGAGTTTTGTTGTCTGTGATCAGTAAACCACTGTAGAAACTCCCTTCCTTTGCATGATTCAGCCTCCATAGTACAAAGAACTGTAATTTTTTTTATGTATTGTTCACCATTTATGGTCCTCTTTTACAAAGAAGTAGCGTAATCAAGCTATCGTCTTTTGATTTGAAAGTGTCGAAAGTGACATTTTCAGTCAAAGAAAAGAATCCTATTGTTATTGATGGTCGATTACACTATTACTCTTGTATTTTATTTGAATTAATATTTTTTCAAGTGTCGAAAGCAGTTTTCAATTCAAAATCGCAGAGTGTGTCATTATCTTCCTTTCGTTTTTTTTTTAAAGAAAATCGTTAGTATTGTCGCTTGAAATGATTCAAATTTGTACTTAGCATTCTTTTTGTCATTCACACATTAAGAAAGAGAAAACAAATACATGCATGTGAATTTTCATTTGGACTACTTGTTGGTTTGATTTAGAACAGTGCATCTAGTGTGTGCTCTCTGCTCTATGTTGAAATAATCTCATTTCTCTTTTCTTAGTAGCTAGGATTTTCATTGCAAAAAGAATATTAAATGATTGTTTATCATCTTAGATTGCATTTTAGGAATTGTATATCTACATCACGTGGTGAACCTGAAAGGAAAACTTCTTAAGAAACATCAACTGTAAAATAAATTCAATGAACATCAAAATGCTTTGGAACCTAACACACAACATTTAGAAGTCTAGGCTAGAGACATATACTGGCATCGTAAAGCCTGGTAACTATCGCTTTCATTGTTGGTTGGGTGATTCCTCCTCTTTGAGACGACAAGTGCAGTATGGAATTGTGCTCCTACGTACCGTCAAGTATATATTAGGAGACCACAATAGGCTATATCCTTTATCCTAAGGAAGTTGTGTCTGCTGCCCTATCAATCGCAATGCATTGAACACAACATTCAGGAAGATTGACTGCCATACCATAAAAAGTATTATGTAGTTCTGCGATTGGTTTGGTATTCCCTCTATCTAGATTTCCAGAGTATTCTCTTTTGTTCCTTTTTAGACCCCTTAAAGGAAAGGGTCCATCTGAGCACTTGTCACTTCAGGCTCATTAAAAATCGAAGGTGACTAGAGTCATCTTTAGCTTTTTCTCGAATCTTAAAAATTGAAAAAGCAAGTTGTGTCAAAGCGTCTAAAATTTATTTTAATTGGAATAACGTCACTGTTCCCTCGTTGGTCTTAGGTTGAGAAAAATGGAGTCCACCAACCAAGGATTTCCCCTTAGGGTAAATCCTAGTCATTTCTCCTCTTGGGGAGATGTTGGTGCGCCTCATATGGCCACATTGTCCCTCCTAGGACTGACAATTGGCTTGCCCATATGGCTCTTTTCGACCTCTGTCGTTCAAACCACCCCGGTTCTTGAACAATCAAATCAGCAACTAGATGATACTAGAGTTACCCCCCAACCTTCTGCTTCACTTGTTTCTTCCTCCCCTCCTTCCTCTTCACTTGGAAAATTTGGTGAAGCTAAAGACCAAGTAACTGA
>APFE031485482.1:148317-164888 GCA_000404065.3 Pinus taeda
ATAGTTGGTTCTTTTGGTTTGAGTCCCACATTCATGCTTGGAATATGGCATGGGGGTGAATGGATGAAGAGAGATTTCACTGATTCATTCTATGGTTGGGTGAAATGTGGAAGTCCCATCCTGGGTTTGGTTTTTGTTTCATTAATGAAAGGTTTTTTCTCCTTGTATTTCTAAGAGTATTTTGATGGATTATATTTGGTCTATATGGTTGTACTTTCATGAGTATGTATGATGTTATTATGTTGGTTATATGCGTGTTTTATGACATCAGTGATGTATGGCCATCAAGAAGTTTTTACTTGTAAATGAATGGATATTGAAACTATGGCCTGATAGATGATAATGTAGCAAATGGCATGCGGGAACAATGGTTCATAGATATTATAAGAATAGTATGAGATCCCAACACTTAATTCTATTTTTTACACCTACATGTTACATATTGATGATGTGTTTGATGAAATGCCTGTCATGGCTAGTAGGGATCCGATTAAGGCCTTGGTCAACCTATTTTTTTTGCATCATTTTTTCCCTATTATTTTAGTGTTCCTAAGTTATCATCCCTTCCTTGGGAGTGACCTTGGATCTAGCCTTCAAAAATTGGCTCAAATCGCAGGGTCGATGGCATATCAATGACAATTTTAGTCTCTAGTCGCTAGCAGGCAAGCCTATGAGAGAGAGTTTGGGTTTCTGGACACTGTCTTTCCTATAGCATGGGAGTGACTGAGGCCTAAGATGTCCATAAAATTAATTTGACCCAAGGATAGGAGTTATGAGTGGTTGACATGTCTCCTGAGGGTTCTGTTGTTGATGTGGATAGGTTGGTTTATGTGTTTCGTCGATTCCACTTCCTTAAGGTTGCTTAGGAGGTCAAATCAAATCATAGTTTCCTCTCATCGCATGTTTACCCAGTTGGCATGTTTACTTGGGTAGATGTGGGATGAGGGTGTTACATCATAAATATCTACAGGAAATACATCCTGAAACTATTGTAGAACTAGGTACCTTCTCAAAAAAATTTCATCCTCAACTTCCTTACCTTTATCACTAAAAATGTGCATTGTATATAACACAAACCCTTCCTTGCAACTACGCTTGGCCTACATAGGCATCACCATTCTAGTTGATGTTTCTGCCTTCTTACCCCATTGTTGTGTTGTTCAACAACCCCCCCATTTATTGATTTAATAGTTAATATTATATTAATAAATGGGGACCCTTTATAAAAAATCCTCCAAAAAGGCTTGGCACTTAAGTGCTTTCTTTTTTTATTTTTTAGAAATAAATTAAGATATCAAGTCAAATCCCTTTCACACTAGCAATTCTCACTTTATTGAATATCGTTGGTCCAAGTGTTTCAAAGGTTAATTAACAACTAGGATTTGTGAATTGCGGTGGAAGGGATCACTGTAATAAACTTAGGATATCATTGAACTCTCCATTTAAAACTAAGACTTCGAGCATTTCTTGTCAAATGAAGTGCCTATCACAATCGCATATCGGCTCTCACGAAAAGCACAACTCACAAATCCTCTTGGAATGTGTAAATTGCAATATTGCGGTATAGCAAGCCAATACTTATCGCATCATGGCACTTTACTTAAAGGCCAATCTTCTAAACTACAAAAAGTTTGTGAAACACAATATAACCCAGGCCCGATAAAAGTAAATGTTATCAATTATAATTTAAGTCTAGCTCTTAATAAAAAGGAACTTTACATAATAATTATTCATTTAGGTAGAGTGCGCTCTAAACAACGAAAAGTATGCCGCTCACCTCGCATCTCGCATAATTCTAAAATAGCTCCGAAAAATGCACAACTAAAAATGCGATATTACGATTTGCAATATTGCAATCATCTTATCGCAATCACATAATCAACATTTCACACCTTAAACTCGCCACCTTAAAGTTTTTCCCTTCATGTTTACGATGTGATGGTTTAAATGAGTAATAAAGGCCATTATAAAAGATCTTAGTGCATATCTAATAAGTTTTAATGTCATTTATGTTAAGAACAGCTCAACGTGATTTGATATATTTCATTTGGACTATGAATAAAATGTCCTTTCTTGTCACCTTTTACGATTAACTGTGTCATTTAATTCTCATTTTTATTCCCTCTTTGTGTTTATCCGATAATTTCTATTTGCTACATTTCAGGAAAACTCCATAGAAAACAACGTTGGAAAGAATGACAAACAAGGGAAAGGCGACTACATTTGAGAGATCAGACATGATACCACTTTTCTTTGATACCACATGCAGCAAAGATAGAGGAACCATGACATGGTAAGCTGTGTATAACCTATTAGAAGAAGAGAAGCCCAAGCCACTAGTAACAAAGGCCACGACTGATGTCTAGGAATCATCTGATGCCTCCTTTTTTGAAATAGCATGTTTATTCTTGCACCAAATAGCTACAAGACCAAAGATATTTCCATACACAGATATGGTATAATAGGTGATTGATGATGTAGATGTCTTGGATAAGACTTTTAGGAATAAAAGACAATAGGTCACGGGTTCTTTCTCACTAGACAATCTACGACTAATGAACTAGATACTAGAGCCTCAAAATCTCTATAACAAAGAGTTCCTTGAGAATTTCGCCAAAGATAATGAGGACCCGTTGACGTTACACAGACCTCGAAGTCATCTGGAGGCAAACTAAAAAGAGATAAAATTGGTATGTACTCGATATAATCCTTCTTTTCCCCTCATAGTTTCACAACAACAATGATGTGTATGTTATTTGGTAAACCCAACAGCACCAAATTCTCTATGGAGTGGCTCTCATTAATTGGTGCAGCAGTCAATGCAACAATTATGAACTAGAGTCAAATATTATCAAATAATTTAGCAAATGCCATTATAGAACATAGAAAGAAGAGAAGTGTTTCTTCAAGGATTTTTCCCCCTTTCTTTATGAGTATTTTTTTTATGGACGCAATTTGTTTTTGTTCCCAGTTTCCTAACATGGGATGGAAGTGGACTATACAGAACCAGCTCTCCATCCACATATACCATAAAATTGTGGGAATCTCAATTCCATCCCAATTTTTACAAAATTTTCTAGGGTGTTTGTTATGAAACCAACTCACCAAAAGATAGAAAAGATAGATCAATGCCTTATAATTCAACCTCTTTGAGGCAGAAACCTCCTTTACATTACAAAAATGAACAATTCTTGGATGATACAAATGACAAGACCTCCTTTATATATATAAGAGTCTAAGGGGTCATAATGTAATCAGAGCCGACATAACAATATTAATGTAAGGGCACAATAATAACAATAGTGGGCTTCTATGGGGACTACATGGGTACAACAATATAATAAGGGGGTTGTACTAATACCAATAAGGCGTTACACTAGTAGTATAAGGGCATAACATGCCCCTCTCCTTTAAAAAATGTTGTCATCAATTCTTGAGTAGTTCTTGATGCTTTTCTATAAAATTCTTTTCCTTCTGTGTGAAATCTTCAATAGGTAAGTTCTTCCACTTGATGAGATGCTTTGAAATTGATCAATTTCGTAGCTGTCGACTTCTTGGTTCTGTAAATGCTTCAAGTTCCAATATGATTTTTCCTTCCTTGTCAAGTTCTGGCAATATTGTTGGAGCTGGGATATTTGGAAACTTTTGAATGAGTTCCCACCTTGCTTCACCATTCTTCCATTCATACCTTCCTTTGTTTATCAAATTTGGTTGGATAATTGTACCAACCTCTACCATTTCTGCTACCATATGTTTAATTTCACTCCTTTGGGAATATGGATATCTATAAGGGTTGACGTTTGGAGGAACAAATCCTGGAATAAAATGAATAGCATGATCATGATCACGAATACATGGGAGACCTTTGGGAGTCTCAAATACCTTGGAATGATTGTCCAATAATTTTTGGAGATCTCGAGAAATACGTGATTTCGATGTGTGAATAGTTAGCGAACATAATTATGAAATTACGCCTCATTGTTCTTTCTTTAGAAGCTTTTTCATTCTGTCAGAGTTGATTATCCTTCCTAGTTTCCGTGTGATACCCCTTAATTCAACTTCCTTGCCTTCCGAAGAAAATTTCATAAAAAGTTCTTGAAAATTAAAAGTTGTTGTACCCAAAGATTGTAGCCATTGGACTCCTAGTACAACATCAGCACCAACCATTGGAACAGAAAATGTTGGGTTATTTAATAAATATTCTCCCATGGATAGCTTGATATTATGGCACTTTCGAGAGCAATTTAAGGTTCCTCCACTTACAACAGTCACTTGACACTCTGGTGCTGGATCTAGGAAGCAATTCAAGTCCTTGGCTATCTTACAATTAATAAAATTATGGGTACTAGCTGAATCAATCAACACTATTACCTTTTTATTCTTGATATTTTCTTCTATCTTCATAGTTTGAGGAGTGGTACTTCTAATGAATGCATTAAAAGATATGGTAAAATTCATTTCTTCTTTCTCTGGGGTTGGTTCCTGGTGAGTATCCTTTTCTTTTGATGTTTCTTGATACTTTTCTTCTTGATATTTCACTGTTTGAACCTTCTTATTCTTTATATGTCCTTCTATCTTGAGAGTTTGGGGAGTGATAATTTCTTCCAATGCTTTACAAGATATGGTCAGATTCATTTCTTGATGCTCGATGTGACCTTTCACTTCTTGAACATTTTTTTTGTTGATATGTCCTTCTATCTTGATAGTTTGAGGAGTGGTAATTCTAGCCAATGCATTACAAGATATGGTTGGATTTATTTCTTCTTTCTCGATGTGATCTTTCACTTCTTGAACCTTTTTCTTCTTGATATGTCCTTCTATCTTGAGAGTTTGAGGAATGGTAATTCTTGTCAATTCTTTACAAGATATGGTCAGATTCATTTCTTCTTTCTCTGGGGTTGGGTCCTAGTGCATATCCTCTTCCTTTTATGTTTCTTGATCCTTTTCTTCCTCCTCTTCATACTCTATGTAAAATAATTTTTTCTCAGCACACTTATAACCTTTAGTGCATTTTCTATCACAATTGTAACAAAGCCCTTTTTTTATTTTTTCTTCCAACTATTTTGTTGTAACCCTTGTAAGTTGTGGAAATCTAGGAGAAACATCACTTCCATTATTATAGTTGTGAGTGGTGGGATTCCTTGTTTTCATAATTTCGCTTTCAATTTTTCTTGCCAACCTGAATGCCTCCTCCAATGAATCAGGTTCCCAAAAACAAACCTCATGTTGAATGTTATCCTTTAAACTCCCTATGAAGACATCAATCCTTTACTTCTCTGGAATATAATTTACCCTTCTGTTCAATTTTGAAGTCCTGAATGTGCTCTTCCATTGAACCCTTTTGTTTGAGATTTATCAGTTGGATAAAAAAGGAGTTTCTCTTTGTATCCTCATAACGTGCTATCATTTCCTTTGTGAAAATTGACCACGTAACAAGTGGTTTATGAGAACAAATCCCTTTATACCATAAAAATTGATCTGGTTCTAAATATGAAGATGCAATACATACCTTTTGTAATAGTTGCACCTCATGTAGATCGAAATATTGCTCCATCTATAATATCCAATTTACTGGATCATTTCCATCAAAATTTCTCATATTGCCTTTTCTTGATTTTAGGAGTTTGATCTTGAAATGACTGTAACTCTATACTTTCATATCTCAAAGTTCTGAAATTGTCTCCTGAAGTAACCCTGTGAGTCCTCTTTCTAACCCCGCAAGTCTAATCATAATTTCATTCTCCAAGAAAGAGTTATGGCGAATCTCCTAAGATGAACTGATTATATAATGTTTCAGTAGAGCAAACTTGTATGACGTGCCACACGTCACTATTTCGACCTTCGGATCTAAAAGCTACGCACAAAAAACTATAGTCCATCCTCTTTTTGTAACTTCTTACACAATTTCAATCTGATGCTCAAAACAGAAGTTATGACGATTTTCCCCAAGTCACCTATTTGGAATGAAATTCGGGAGTCTGTAAAAAGGCCAACTTCCTTAGATCATATCTTCGCAAATATAGTGTGAAAGGATTTGAAATTTGGACCTGAGCTTCATAACGATTTTGAGCCAAATGGGTTTTTTTTTTTATCTTCTGAAACGATGCAGAAAAAACATTGTAGTACAAATTCCACAATGACCTATTTGGAGTAGTGAAACCCTCGAATCCAAAGCTTTGATACCAAATTTTATGAAACCAGTTCACCAAAAGATATAAAAGATGTATCAAATCCTTATAATTTAGAGTATTCAAGGGGGAAACCTCCTTTACATTACACAAAGTAACAATTCTTGGATGATACAAATGACAAGGCCTCCTTTCTATATATAGGAGTCTAAGGGGTCATAATATAATCAGAGCCGACATAACAATAATAATGTAAGGGCACAATAATAACAATAATGGGCTTCTATGGGGACTACATGGGTACAATGATATAATAAGGGGGTTGTACTAATAACAATAAGGGGTTACACTAGTAGTACAGGAGCCTAACAATGTTATGTTGCTTATTCATTAAAATTGTTTTTGATAGAATAGCCCCTAGGTTTTCTGCAGAGGACAATGTAGACATCTTTCCAATTGCTAGATTGTTTGGGGAAGAGACATTCACCTACATTATAGTTTTTGGGAGCATTTCTTCTCCACAAGTCCTACCATATTATGTCTTAGACAAGCTATTAGCCAGAGAAATAGCTTACCAGACAGCAAGGGAGGGTGGTTTAACCAAAGGAACGAAAGAACAGAAGAAATCCATTTGGTCAGCCTTTCCATTACAATGTGGTCCTATTGCACTACACAACTATGGAAATGCAGTAAAAAAAGAAGAGATTATTATGTCTTTGAAATTAGCCACAGTCCCAGGGAGACAATATGACTTGAATGTTGGCTTGAGGGGGCCTGACCAAGGTTCAGAGTTATTTAGCCAAACAAATGCCTACACTACTGGTCCTTTCGGCATCAGCCTGTGGAGTGTGGACTGAAGTCTCACCCGAAGCAGTATGGGGGAATGCTGGAACCAAGTTTTCACACCCTTGAGATGTCTGAGATGTCGATTTAGTCCAACTATGCCTACCTTCGCACAAGTTACTTCGCACACTATTCTAACCTTCAATACCCTCAAGATATGTTATAATCATCTTTTGTGCGGCCCTAACCAGGGGCTGAGATGCTTTCGTACTGCTATGGAAGTGAATTGCACTATTTCCCCAAACTACACCATGTATCTTACTTATCTTGATGCATGAGCATCCAACTTAGAAATTTCATTGTATTTTAGTAGACATAGGGGTCTTGTGTTTTCAAGGAAGTTGGTTTCCTGAGTATTAAATTAATGTAATTTTAATGTTTTTAATTAAATTTATGAGAGAATTAAGAATAGGATTTAATTAAGTATTGTGAGGCATATCTTTAAATGTTGTCAAATGTTGGAGAACATGAGAGAATTAGGATAGTTGAGAGATTTGGGAATTAATTGTAAAAAATCTTAGATTAGGAATTGGTTTCATGATTTTGTGGAACTGGAGAGGATCCTTAGGGATTATTTGAGTCAAAAGTGGACTTAGAGGATACTCGGGATTTGGTTCAAAATATTAAGGATCTAAACCGAAATGGGTTACAAAACCTTTTTTATAAATGTAAGCCTAAAAGGCATAGAGAGAGTCAGTTAGTTAGTGAGTTAGAGTGAGAACTAGAGTTCAGTGATTAGATAGGGTTGACTATAAGCCTACGGGCAGGAAAGGAAAAGGCCACTGATTAGAAAATCAGGGTAAAGAGAGAGAGAGAGAATCATTATGTAATTATTTGTTTATATATACACATACATTTTAATTCTAAATTGTGCCACTATGGATTGAGTAATTCAATTATAAATTGTGTGTGGATTAGAATAAATCTACATAACATAGGTTTGTAGGTGTGTAGAACTAGAGACAAAATACCGAGAGGAGTGTTATGGGCTTGAACACAGACAGTATTGGAGAAAACCTTTAATGTTATAGCGAAGGTATAACTGCAAGGTTTCCTAAAAACCTAAGGATTTACGAAGGAAGCGTAATGGTGCGAAGGAGTGAAGTAACAGAGGTAAAGATCAGAAATAGAATAGTTGAAGACTGTAAGGTGAGAATAAATACACAGACTGATAAGTGAGAAGACTATTACATGGAGAGATGCAGAAGAATGTAGCAGCGAAGCACAATCATTGGATCAATTAGATCAACGAATGAGAGTGAGGGAGATAGACGGCTAAGATTAAGTCGTGCAAAATAAAGTCAAGAAATGAAGAGATTAGATGAAGCCACGTGGTAATGGATGCAGAGTAGTATTCGCAAGGGGTAAGTGGTATCTCGCACGCCCTAAAAGTTGTAAATGGTATTCTACGATTTCACACAATTAACCTGGGGGGCTAACACGTAGCATGTGAAAACCACTTTTATCGCACACTCTCGACCTGATATCGCTCATGCAAGATTTCACGCAAGATTGCGCAATAGTCGTTCGATTGTATGGGTCACATCAACGGTGGAGATTTTCCAGGTTAGTTGGCAAGTGGATGACACGATATCTGTTGGATTGAGTGAGACAGATCAACGATGGAGATTTAATGCGCTAGAGAAAGCATCGATATACATGCAAAGGTTCGTGGGATGGTGGAAAGGTAAGATTTTAACTATGGGTTTTGAAATATTTCTATTATACAAGAGTTATAATAGAAATGAGCAAGATTAATGTGTTATGGTTTAAGTTGAGTTTAACTAAAGTCTAAAATCCAATATGCGCGAGTAATAAGAATTAACCAAAGATTATGAAGGATTTATGAGGTTCCGCTGAAAGGTTTATAAAGCTCCAGACTTTGGATAGTTAAATCAAACGTTTCCGCATAGAGTTTAATTAAGAGAATTAAATCTTGGTTTAAGAAGGTTTTACTAGGAAGGAATATTAAAATTCCTTAAACATAGTGTGACGTGAAATTTTATTTTCATAATGTGGGTAGATACGCCTTAGGCTGCATCATATTTGGTATTAGAGTTGAACATGGAAATTCTGCATGAAAATTCTTTGAGAAATTTATAACAGAGTTATGTTTTGAAGGTATGTATACATGCAGGAGGAGATTAGACTTTAAACCTGACAAACAATAGGCACACAGAGATAAAGTGTAGCAGAATTTGTAGATGCAAAGAAACAAAGAACAACCCATTCAAAGTGTGGGTGAATGGTAGAACAAGATCATGCAGAGGTCTTGAAGGTGAGTTGATATGTTTTTGTTTTAATTTGGTTTGAAGATTGTGGTTGCAGAATTCAAGTTGTAGACAAAAGAAGGTATCTTAGCAAAAGAAAAGAAGCAGTAATGAAGGAAGCTGGTATGAATTTCTGAGTGAAAGAAGAGGTGGCCATAACCTAGTATTTCATTTTTTATTGAAATACAAGAGGACAATAGGGTTCTTAAAAGGTGCAGATGAGTTGAAGCCTTGAAGGAGAAGAGAGAAGTGCTCAAAGAGGTTCAAGAGAATAGAGTACCAAGTGCTTACCAAAAGACCAAGTACAGAGCAAATCTTGGTGAGGTAAGTGACAGCAGGGAGGACTTGCTTTTGTAGAGGATTTAATACAATTCATAGTAAGTGAGTGAGGAACTCATGAAGATAGAGGAGAAAATTACTACTCATAGTCAGAACAGAGATAATAGAGGTTCTGAGGAAGACCATAGTAGAATAAAAGTGAAGAAAGAGGATGCCAATGAAAATGGCATACAAAGATAATTATGTGAAGAAGAATATGAGAGGGAGAAGGCTGAGATTGTATTTCATCTTGAGTTATTGATGGAGATGTTACAAATAAATAAAGATGACTTGAAGCATGGTTATGTCATGAGGAAGAAGTTAAAGTGGCAGAGACTACAAGATAAGATAAATTAGTAGGTGAATATGCAGTTAGAAGAAGAGTTGAGGAAGCTTGAACAGGTAATGAATGTTCAATTGAAGTCTGAAGAACTCAGAGAAGCTCAGTTGAGATTGGAAGTTTCCTTTTGTGAAGCAGAACAAGGTGAAGTTCTATGTGAAGATGAAGATTAGAGATCTATGAAATATATTATGAAGCATTGTGTGAATTCAAGACATCAAGAAGTTTACTTTGTTGAAGAAGGAATTATTGATGATTTTCTGAACTGTTGGACAAATTCGGATCAGTAGGAGGATGTAAAACATTGTTATTTTTAATCTAATAATTTTGATATGATTAAATGTTTTGTAGAGGATGAGAAATATTTTGAGACTGTCAAAAGTATGGAAGAGTATCTTTTAGAAGATAAATACAGTGAAGTAAAGAATGATGGATAATGTCACTTGAATGAGAAAAGCAGTGAATTATAGCAGCAGAAATAATTTAGTAATACATTGATATTTGAAGCTGTTACAGCACAGGAACAATTTCTTGTGAAAGAAGGAGATGAGATTCAGTCTCAAGAGCTGATATGTGAAGAAACATTCGATACTGTTGAACCTTGTAATTCTCAAACTGATATTTTGTGCATAAATGTAGGAATTATAAGTGATGATGAAGTACTTATGGAGTGTTGAAGAGAAATTGAATTGTTGGAATAGTTGTTGGAAAACTTGGAGTATGATAGTGTGATTGTAGAAGAAGGAGTTCACTACAGTGGATAGGAGTAGAAAGACATCATTGAAGTAGATGGTGTGGAAGAGAGACTTGTTTACAGTTTCGAGAGTCCTTTGGAGAATTCTTTAAAGAGGTTGAATTAGCATACTGATGTGCTGATAGAGAAGGAAAAATCAGAGAAGCATACTGAGATGTTTCAAAAAGAAGAAGAGGCACTAAGGCCTTATGTTATTCATTTTAATAATTGTTTTGTGAGTGCAAGTTGTGTTGCAGATGCTAGAGGAAATTTGACACATATGAATAGCCAAGTAAATATGGAAGAGGATGGAAAATCTGTTGGAATTGATGAACAACACAGTGATGTATTTGAGAGGAATCAAGTACAAAGGGAATTGGAGGACCATTTATTTTTTGAAAGTAAATTACAGATATTTAATAGAGGTTATTTGGAAAGTCACAAGAAGGTAAGGATGAAAGGGTGGTAGTAAGAATTTGACAAATTGAAAGAGAAGATAATGAACAACAGTTTGAAGATGAGTGGAAAGAGTACAGTAATAAATGGCAGAGTATGTACCAACCCAAGGATGTGCTGGAGATAGAGGTTGAAGAATTATGGAAATTAATGATGAAGCAATCCAGATGGAGGAGATTGACAACAATAGGAAGAATGATCAATCGAAATTTGAAACTGATTGACAAGGAGAGGAACATGAAACAGAAGAGAATAAACATACATTAGCAACAAAGCAACAGAGCATTCAGACAACTACAAACTAATGTTTGGGACCCTGGAGGTTTTCTATCAACATATGAGAACACATGATCTGGAGATCATGAATGTTTTTAACCTTGGGAGTTTGTGCATGAGCATCCAGCTCAAAAATTTCATTGTATTTTAGTAGACATAGGGGATCTTGTTTTTTCAAGGAAATTGGTTTCCTGAGTATTAAATTAATGTAATTTTAATGTTTTTATGTAATTTTATGAGAGATATTAAGAATAGGATTTAATTAAGTATTGGCAGGCATATTTGTAAATTTTCTTGAATGTTGGAGAACATGAGATAATTAGGATAGTTGAGAGATTGAGAGATTTCGGAATTAATTGTAAATCTTAGATTAGGAACTGGTTTCATGATTTTATGGAACTAGAGAGGATCCTTAGGGATTAGTTAAGTTAAAAGTGGACTTAGAGGATATTCAGGATTTAGTTTAAAAGATGAAGGATCTGAACCAAAATGGGTTATAGAACCTTTTGTATAAATGCAAGCCTAAAAGGCATAGAGAGAGTTAGTTAGTTAGTGAGTTAGAGTGAGAATCAAAGTTCAGAGATTAGATAGGGTTGACTATAAGCCTAAGGGTAGGAAAGGAAAAGGCCACTAATTAGAAAATCAGAGCAGAGAGAGAGAGAGACTCTTTATGTAATTATTTGTTTATATATACACAAAGATTTTAATTCTAAATTGTGCATGTGTGAATTGAGTAATTGAATATAAATTGTGTGTGGATTAGAATAAATCTATGTAACATAGGTTTGTGGTGTGCAAAACCAGATATGAAATATAGAGAGGAGCGTTATGGGCTTGCACATAGAAAGTATTGGAGAAAACATTTAATGTTACAACAAAGGTATAATTGCAAGGTTTCCTAAAAACCTAAGGATTTACGAAGGAAGTGTAAAGGTGCAAGGGAGTGAAGTAACAGAGTTGAAGATCAGGATTAGAATAGTTGAAGACCGTAAGGCAAGAATAAATACATAAACAGAGAAGCGAGAATACTATTACATGGAGAGATGCAGAAGAATGTAGCAACAAAGCATAGTTGTTGGATCAATGAGATCAATGAATGAGAGTGAGTGAGATACACGACTAGGATTAAGTTGCACAAAATAAAGTCAAGAAATGAAGAGATCAGATGAAGCCGTTTGGTAATGGACGTGGGGTAGTATTTGCAAGGGGTAAGTGGTATCTCGCACACCCTAAAAGCTATAAATGGTATTCTATGATTTCATGCGATTAACCTGAGTGGTTGACACGTAGCATGAGAAAAACAATTGTCTCACATGCTCTCGACCTGATATCAGTCATGCAAGATTTCCTGCGAGATTGCGTGATAGTCGTTCAATTAGATGGGTCACATTGACGATGGATATTGTCTGGGTTAATTGGCGAGCATATGATACAATATCTGTTGGATCGAGCAAGACATATCAACTATGGAGATTTAATGCACTAGAGAAAGCATGATATACGTGCAAAGGTTGGCAAGATGGAGGAAAGGTAAGGTTTTAAGTATGGGTTATGCAATATTTCTATTATACAAAAGTTATAATAGAAATGAGCAGGATTAATGTTTTATGGTTTAAGTTGAGTTTAACTAAAGTCTAAAATCCATGGTATGGTTAATATGCATGGGTAATAAGAATTAAGCAAAGATTATGAAGGATTTATAAGGTTCCACTCAAAGGTTCATCAAGGTCCAGACTTTGGATAGTTAAATCAAACATTTCTGCATAGAATTTAATTAAGAGCATTAAACCCTGGTTTAAGAAGTTTTTACAGGGCAGGAATAATAAAATTCCTGAAACATAGCGTGACATGCAATTTTATTTTCATGTGTAGATGTGGCTTTTGGGTGTAATATCTTCTTAAAAGATCTTAGTTATGTTTGCGTAAATAGAAATTCTATCTTTCATTCACTTAATCAATATAATTATACACATTCGTGCATCATATAAACTGTATAAGTACAATTTATACCCAATATATTCAACGCATAAAATAGGAGATAAATACACAGAATTGATATGAAACTTCTCTTTATTAATGCTTCCAACTTTTACAGACTTGAATCGCCCTGTGCACTCAGCTATAGGGGTCTACGCACTCAGTTGTAGACTACTAGGCCTCTGTGCGCTCAGCTGCAGAGCTTTCTCCTACTCTATGACCCAAACTAGACATTACACTTCCGTTCTTCCACTATGCTTCTATTCCATGTTTTTATTATATTAGATTAGATGATCTCCCTATCTACTTAGAGCCTCGCTCTATTTATACAATCCCATGGTCCACGGACCATCTGTAGATCTCTATAGACGACATTACATTACAAAATTGAGGGTAGAAACCCCTATGACTCTTTTACAAGCTACGTGCTCCACACTCACAAAATGTGGAGTCTTTACATCAAAGTTACAATTTTTTACCAAAATTTGGGCTTTAAGCCCCAAAATGTCCCTTGAGGGATCCTGCACCCAACAAGCCCCCAACATAAACATCGTGACTTGCCCTCAAGTCACTCTATCGGTGTGGAGATCTTTGCATGAAAACCTCTCAATTCTGCTTGGATCACTACAAGATCGATAACGCACTGAGTGGCTTCCTATTGTACTTTCACGATGCGTTGTTCAGAGACCACTGTGGTGGAACTACGACCTTGAACCTATTCATGTGTTGCCTATAGCTGTGCGAGCTTTTCTTCAATGGAGGCTGTAACAATGTATGCCTCACCAATCCACGACTATAAGCATGCCTTCAAAACTGCTTCATTATGTCGAGTAGCATCTACCACTTCCTTGAGTGTTTTGGCCTATTGCATCCTCCTGAGCCTCTATGTAAGGGAAACCGTCTGTGCAGTCCCTTTTACTTTGTCATATTTCTATTTTATCTCACACACCTCTATCTCTAGGCATTGTATGTTCAGGTCTTCCTGTAGGGTAGTGAGAACCTTGAACGACTTCTCAAACAACTTTGTGCAATTTGTAACTACACTGTTAACCTCCACTATTGTTTTCGTAATCGTGATGACACGTTACTTCTTAACCTCTGGCAGAGTTTAAGTTTCTTTCTTCAATTGTAGTTTAGCTGTCTAGAGGTGCAACTCTAGCTGAACCCTGGTCATTTCTTCCTCTTCCTTGCACACCCCTCCTGCTAATTTCTGGATGTGCACCTCCACTGTTTCTTATGCTTGGATGGCCAACTTCGGAACCATCTCACAGGCTTACTCCAACACCTACACGATCTATCTGTTCTATGCCACTACCTCGTCGAGCTGCATGCTCAGTTGTTCCATGTTGATGTGCTGCTCACTAATTACTTGTAGCACGTGACCCTCCCTAGCTTGTAATTCTGCAGTGATTCCATCCTACAGAAAATAGAGCATCTCTCGAGGGAGAACATCCACATTTAACCTAATTACCTTCAAAACGTTGACCATATGCCTATTGGCCTCATTTTTTGTAACGCGTTCTCCATCTGGCAACACTATGGTGTTGGTCATCCGAGCGCACAACATTTCCTCAGCAGAGACATGCCTACTACGAGGCTGGTTGACACAATGCCAGCCTATGGAGGGCTCCCAACACCATCTAGTGTTCCTCCTCAAACTGTTGGTGGGTCTCCGCAGTGACATCCCTCACCATATTTCCAATGTCATGTAGACCCCCCTCAGTGAGGTTGATCGAGTCAAAAGAAGTCTTTGAAGCCTTTAACTTCCTTTACGACCCTACTTTCTCTCTTGGGCACGGACATTTCAGTTGGGTGGACAATGTGTGCGGGTCTACGCCACATTGATCTGTATCTATCTCCGGTTGGGGTAAAGGTGACTTCTGTCCTTTGATCTCTTCCTCTGCCTCCTTTTACTTCGCTTCCACCAACTTCGCAGCATCGAGCGCAGTCTGGGCCTTAGCTGCTACCGCTTCATTTTGTAGGTTTTAACCCCATACAGAAATTACCTGCATACGAATTCTAAATCACAGGAAAAATAAAAATGCGAGAGCATAACACATAAAACACATATACACAGAGATTTCCCACTGGATCCCAAAACCGGGATTACCAGCTTGATTTTTCATTATGTTCCTTTCAATGTTAGAATACATATTTATACATGCTGAAGCATCCAATACTATGGATCGAAAACCATCACGTCCAAAAACATGGACTGAAAACCATAGGTAGGTTTGCCCAACCTAATATAGGGTCCAAAACCAATTTTCCCGGGGCGCTGCCCCAAACCCAGTAGAGGGGGGCTGCTCTCCCCCCTCAAACACCTCGGGCAGAGGGGGCTGCTCGCCCCCCTCAAACCCCTTGGGCAGAGGGGGCTGCCACCCCCCCTGTGACCCCCCCACTACGCAATGAAGGGGGGGATCCGCCCCCCTCTAACCCTCTGGTTCACTACGTGGGTTACTCGTGGAAAGAATATAACACAACCCAACAATCTCCCACTTGTTCTTTTCTTTCCACAAGGGGCCATAGGAGAGCTTAGTCATTTTTCCATCCCTAAAATGACCATTGTTTCTCTACACCAAGAGAACTTCTCAGAGCTCACAGATTTTGTCAATGCATCTGCAGTATTCTTCAAAGTGTCCACCTTTACTAGCAACACTTTTTTGTCTTCTATCATATCCCTCACAAAGTGATACTGAACATCAATTTTCTTTGTCATTGAATGATATGAAGGGTTCTCTGCCAAGAAAATTGCACTATGGCTGTCACAGTCCATCCTTATAGCTCCCTGTACTAACCCCCATATTTGAACACAATATTTGCAACCAAACTGCTTCCTTGCTTGCATGAGTGGCTGTCATGTATTTTGCCTCTGTAGCTGATAGTGCCACTACAGATTGTTTCTTACTCATCCAACTGACTGCACCTCCAAATAGGTGAAACACATACCCACTTGTAGATCTTCTTTGATCCAGATCTCCAACCCAGTTTGCATCAACAATGCCATAAATATCCAACACTCTGTCCAATCCTGGTCTTCCTTAGTGGCACAAGCCATAATCACTAGTGCTACGCAAATACCTAAAAACCCACTTCACTGTTGTCCAATGCTCCTTCCCTGGTTTTGACATAAACCTGCTCAATACTCCCACTGCATGTGTAATGTCTGGTCTAGTACAGACCATCACATACATCAGGCTACCGACTGCACTTGCATATGGAACACGGGA
>APFE031485484.1:0-7500 GCA_000404065.3 Pinus taeda
GGGGCGCTGCCCCAAACCCCATAAAGTGGGGTTACGGGTACCCCTCAAACCCCCTGTTAACTATGTGGAAAGAATATAACACAACCCAACAGGAATGGTTAGGGAGAGAAATCAGAGATGCTAAGGAGGAAGGGATAATTTAGGGTCTGAGACTCACTCAATGTGGGGACATGGTGACACATCAACAATTTGTGGATTATACTATGCTTCAAGGCACACCCACTATCAAGGAAACCAAAGCATTCAAACAGATTCTGATTGAGTTTGTTAGGGTAGCTAGCACAGAGGTAAGTCTTGCTAAATCAAATATTTTCTTTTTCAATACAGATATTTCAATACAAAGAAATCTTTCTAGAATTTTGGGCTTTCAAAGGGAGTCACTGCCTGTGAATTACCTGGGAGTTCCTCTCACTAAAAAACCACTACACAAGGATATATGGGAGCTTGTTCTTAATAAGCTAAAAGATAAGATTAGAAAATGGACAAATATAGCACTAAATCTAGTTGGGAGATTGATTCTCACTAAGGCTATCCTCCAAAGTATCCCTATCTATATGCTATCTGCTATTCCAGCACCAACTAGTGTAATTAATAAAATAAGAAACATTCAGAGAGACTTTCTCTGGGGGAAAGGTGAAGAAAAGAAGAAATGGTCTCTTGTGGCATGGGACAGAGTATGCAAACCTAAGTCCCATGGTGGCTTGGGTCTTCATGACCCAGGCATTCTTAATAGAGTTCTTGGTGCCAAAATCTAGTGGAGATGGCTAAAAGAAGTACAAGCCCCCTGGGCAAAACTTTTGAAGCAAAAATATGCTAGAGAATGGTAGGAGAAGAATCTAATCAGAATGACAGGGCAAGTAAAAGGTTCTACAATTTGGAATAGGGCATGGGAGAATAAAGCCCTAGTCCAAAATCATAGTTTCTGGGAGATTAGAAATGCTAACCTGATTTGGTTCTGGGAGGATAATTGGCAGTAGGAGGAAAATCTCTAAAGTGAAGAATTAGTGGACATTCACACCGATACCATCAACAAAGGATTAAGGTGGGTAAGTGACTATTGGAACCAATCAAGGAACAATGAGAAATGGAGAAAATGGAAACTTCCATATCACAGTGGAATGGACATGCTGCATACTCAAGCTATAGCCCTTAAAGGTCTTTAGACAAGAGACAAATCTTAAACTCAAACTTAAACGATCAACTAAGATGGGGAAAGAACAAGGCAGGTCTCTTCAACCTTAAGGAAGCCAAAAGGATAGATTCAGGGCTTAACTTTCCAAACACTGATAAGACGTGGAAAGAAATTTAGGAAAATCCTCATTGGATGAAAGTCAAACTGTTCAAGTGGCTGGTTCAATAGGGAAAGATTCTGACATGGGATAACCTAAGAAAAAGAGGCATTATTGGCCACTCAAGATGTCACTTATGTGGACAACAAGAAGTAACTACAAATCATCTCCTAAATAGATGCACTTTCACTACAATACTTTGGAATCGGGATGGAGAAGTCTTCGAGCAGATAGATAGAAATGTAAATGACATCATTACTACTTTGAATAATTGGCTGAATTTTTTTTCAGATAATGACACCTGGATGTTGAACCCGGGATTCATAATCTGGAATGTCTGGAAGGAGCACAACAACAGGATTTTCAAGGAAAAAGCGAGTCCGGTGAGCAGCAATCTTAAGCTAATCCTTAAACAACTCAAAGAGACTATTCATATACTTGGAGGTGCAGCTACTAGTAAAACCCTCGAAAAAAGATAGGCCATAATATTGGAGAAGTTAGAGCTCAAGGTTCATCCCCCTTTGAGTTCTATGTAGATCAACAAGAATACCTCAGCAAAAAAGTCTACACGGCAACCCCCTTCTCATGGTTTTTTTAAATTTAACATGGGTGGGGCATCAAAAGGGAATTTTGGAGAAGAAAGATATGGAGGGGTCTTGAGAGATGAGGAAGGAAACATACATCTCGTCTTCCATAGTTATCTAGGTAAAGAAACCAATAATATGGCTGAGCTCATGGCAATGGAATTATGCCTGGAAATATTGCTCAAGTACAACATTTACAATTTCATCACTGAGGCTGACTTGAAATTAGTCATTAACTCAATGACGAGGATAAATGTTGGCACTGCTCCATAGAAAATCTCAAAACCACTAGTGGCTTCTACAAGTCTACCAAAGAATTCAAGCACACCTAAGAATGTTGAGAACTCTTAGGTTGGTGCATGTTCGTAGGGAAGCCAACAAAGTTGCGGGCTCGCTTGCCAATGAGGGGTTATGAAACAAGCATATCAACTTGTGCTACTGGTGGGAGGAGATAATGGATGACAAGTTGAAGGAGGGATGCTCATCCACAGCCCTCAGCGACCGACAGCAGTATCAGGAAAAATCAAGAGACAAAATTTTACTCCATGATAATGACGGATAAGTTCACTTCAGAAGGCCTATTAGCAGAGATGCATAGTAGGTTATCAAGATAGAAGATAATTGGTCACAGGAGGAATGTTTCTACAGAAGACGAAGTCGTCAATGGAAGGAATTACTGGGATCAAAACTGCCCGGAACCTTTGATCCGGGAGAAGTTTTCCCGAAAGACAAACAATACCATTCAAAAGGTAATGTGTGGAGATGGTTGGACAGTGATTACCGCCTTCATCACTAGGTATTTCATGAGCAGTTTTGTGGTTCATTTTGGTCTATGGTCGTTAGATTTGGAGAGGGCAGATCAACAGCCACCTTTTGGTGTGCAGGTTGGTGAGGCCGACAGAATAAAACCACTAATGGTTTACCACCTTCATCGAGCGCCTTCCAAACCAAAGATGGCTTTAAAGAAAAGCTAGCAATTCCACTCAGGAATCAACACGTGGTGGAGGACTGATAAAGCAAACCACCTTCATTGCGAGGTATTTAGCGAGCGTTTTAAGCCACACAATATGGACTCCAGTCATTGGATCAAAAGGAACAAATCAACAGTCAGCATTGATCATGCAACTTTAAGGTTTTTAGTGTGCAGGTGTGGGGTCCGATTTGATCTATGGCCGTCGAATCTAGAGAGGGAAGATCAATAGCCACCTTTTGGGGTGCATGTTGGTGGGGCTGAAAAGATAAAACCACTATTGGTTTCCCACCTTCATCGGGTGCCTTCCAAACCAAAGACGGTTTTAAGGAAAAGCTAGTGATTCCATTCAGGAATCAACACGCGGTGGAGGACCGATAAAGCAAACTACCTTCATCACATAGTATTCAATGAGATTTTTAAGCCGCGATATGGACTCCAGCCATTGGATCAAAAGGAACAGATCAACAATTAGCGTTGATCGTGCAACTTTAAGGTTTTTAATGTGTAGGTGTGGGGTCTGATTTGATCTGTGGTCGTCAGATCTAGAGAGGGAAGATCAATGGCCACCTTTTGGTGTGCATATTGGTGGGGACAAAAATATAAAACCACTAATGGTTTCCCACCTTCATTGGGTGCCTTCCAAACCAAAGACAATTTTAAGGAAAATCCAATGATTCCATTCAGGAAGCAACACGTGGCAGAGGACCGAAAAAGCAAACTACCTTCATCGTGAGGTATTCAATGGGATTTTTAGGCTGCGTGATATGGACTCCAACTGTTGGATCAGGAAAAGAAGATCAACAATCAGCATTGATCAAGCAACTTTAGGGTTTATTGGTGACTTCGCCCTTGCATGGGTCATTTCTTGACTGTCAGATTGTTTGAAGACTGTTCTTCGGTCAGTTTTGGGGAACGTACCTCGGATCCACTAGCCCATTCTTTGTTCCAAGGCAGTCTAGGCCCTATCTCTATCTGATTTTTGGAGAATTTTGTTGGGTACATTTGGGTTTTTCACTCCCCTTTGAGAGAGTTTGTGCCTCTGGGAATTTGTTGTAACATGTGTAGAATATTTTTTTCCTAAGTTAATAGAAGGATTGTCTCTTGCTTAAGCAAAAAAAAAATGTATATGAAATAATTGTTAGTAATCTTGCAAAATAGTTCACAAATAAATAAAAATCATGAAAATATAAGACACATAAGTCAATGATGCATACTAAAGCCAATGAAATAGTTCATTTTCATTAGTATGTTCTCACATAAGTAAACACCACAAACGATGAAATAACAATCTCATAATCATTCATGACATATGTATGAAAAGTGTTTTGGATCCAAGAGATTCAAATTATTGAGTAAAATTTCCAAGATACACCATTACAATGATACAACACTAGTTCCAATAGTGGAATGTTAAGCAACTACTTTCTTCCCAAAAGCATAATCTTCTCCATTATGCATAGCTTGAGAAAGCATGGTGAAAGTTCCTTTGCTTGAGCTATGAGGGTGTATATATAAAAAATGAGATGAATCTCTACCTCCATTGTGACTCTTGAGCTCCCATAATGACTCTTGAACTTCCTTGTGACTTTTCAAACTCCTATGAGACCTTTGGACTTCCTCGTGAATTTGCACATTCTAAGAGATACCTTTGGACTTTTGAAATTAAATAATTACATCCACAATAAAGTGGTAAGATACAATGACACATGTGACCCTTGAAGTGACATTGGGACAAGACACGACTTGGAAATGATAACTTGGACTTCATTGTAGAGTGCTTATGTTGATATTCGCTTCTTTCTTTCATCTGTGTATCTTTAATATATGTTTTGCATGTAATCAATATTAATCCTCCAAGAGACTAGATGATGTGGAGTCTCCCAAGTGATTTTGATCTTCAATATTATATCATGATCTAGTGTCCCTTCATCCTCATTCTTCATGATCTCTTTGTATCTCCAACTTCACAATTTCCTTCTTGCATGATCTCCTTAGCATCCTCTTTGAGAATCATCTTTTCATGTCAAGATAACAATATCTGTACATGAAATTCACTCATGACAAGATGATATCAGTCTCAAAATATCCTATACTATCTTTCTCTTCATGAAACTCACTTATTAAACCCAAGACAAAGTGCAGGACTAACGAGGAGGCTCAAGGATTGCACAATGCATAGTTTTAGGAGGTAGTGATGCAGTGAGACAATATTTATCACTATAATTGCATAGTGTGCATCTCTAGATAGATTGAGACAAGTGATTACTCAGTTTCATAGGTCAAGGAGGAATTGATGTCTGACTATTGAATATTATTTCACAATGCATAGTGGAAGACTAACTGGGAGGGAGAATTACGCAATTTTCAGGGACAAGAGGAAGAGACTAAGCACTTTTATTTCATAATGCATAGTTCTTGGAGGCAATGATTGTGCAGTGTGTAGTTCCAAGAGGCAAGGCTGGATGACTAGGGCCTAAGACTACACAATGCATAGTTCAGGGAGGTTGATTGAAGAGTGGTGGTCGGGCAAGGTGCAAAGAGTGGAACACTTCAAAAATGAAATAAGTGTGGGATCAATGAAGCAAATATGAAATCAAAGCATGAATTGAACATTATCACACACTCATAAATGATAGATCACACAAAAATGAAAAACTTTTCATCTGAAATCAACATGTACCCATTGAAAGGACAACAAAAGGACACTTACCTCTAAGTACGACACTTAAGATACACTTTGCGGCACAAGTGACAAAGACAAATAAACAATGCATAGAACTTTGGGGAATGAGTCTAATGCATATATTTATGATCAATAGGACCCATTAGTATAACATAAATAACCAAATTTTCCTCTTAAATGTGTTATAACTCCCTTTCACAAAGTGTGACACTTCCCTTACCTAAAATCACACTTGGATTTTATTCACAAAGGTACTTGGAAACATAAAGAACAAGCATGGAATGTATTTTATTATTAGAAATGATAGATCACATGGTTAAAGAGAGGCTCCAAAGTTTGAATATAGGCCAAAATTTGGAGGGTATTGTAGCAGCGACAACAAGAGATGAAACACTTTTGGATTTTATGAGATTTGTGACTTGAAAAATAAAGTTAAAAATATTTTTTATGAAAACTTTTATGAGATATGTGGCTTGAAACATAAATTAAAAAATATTTTTTATTAAATATTTTCATAAAATATTGTTATCATTTTTTCAAGGAGGTGACAAATTTATGAAATATGTTATTTGAAATATTAAAAAAAATAAACTTGAAATATAGTGTATTAGAGTCATTTTCTATGATTTTAGTATTGTTTGAAAAAGTTTGTGTGTAATTATGTAGTATATTTATTTACTATGATCCTAAATAATTTTAATATTCAAAAGAAATTTAAAAAATTAAAATAGGTTAAAGATATATCTTTTTTTTAAGCTTCAAAATATATTTCTAAATCAATACATTTCATCATATAGAACCTATTTATGATTTTTCTCATCGTGGTTTGTCACTGAAGTAACCATGCCAATGGTGAAACATCAATTTCCTTTTTCCATGAACTAAAACAAACAAGAAATGCTGGTGATGTTGTCTAAACATAAAGATATGAAATATGACTGAGAATATATAAACGATATAGGAAGAGCTATTATGATCCAAACTTCAACCATGAGACTCCAATCAGGTAGAGGCTGAGAGGTATATGGGAGGAGCTAGTGTGGTAGGAGAGGTAGGCCATTTTTATTTGGTAAGCAATGCTTCAATTCTTCCAAGCTTGAGGGCTATATCATAGTTCTCTAAAATAATAATTCTATGCTCCTCTTATATATGATCCATTTGGTAAGAAACTCTCTTTTACCTTCGTTCCTTTTAGAGAGGGCCTCATCCATGAGAGTTTTCATATGACATTAGAGCTCTATTGAGCATAAGTATATGTTCTTCCTCCCCCGGGTATGCATTAATTCAGGTATCCTATTAACCATAGATTCAACTATTTTAGAATCATAGATGCAATGTTGAATTACCTTAGACCCATGCACAAATATGGGGGAGATGGAGATGGTTCATGACCCACTGGTCTTCATGCAATACTTTGTAAACTGCCATTACAAGCCTTCTACCTTCCCTTTCATGTAGAAGCCTTTGAATTTCAGGCTCACTAAGCCATTTCTACAAGTGACTGGGATGAATTTGTCGATGTTGAGTCTTCCAGAGTGATCCTACCTAATGAATCAAGGGGGAGGTTAGGCTAGGGGACCTAGATCTTCCCCTAGTGATAAGAAGGAAACAACAAAAAAACTTAGTAGTACGACGTGATTTTGGATTCTTATGAAGGTAACCATTGAAGTGGAAAGGTTTTGTTTGTTGTCTTACTTTAGCCATTTTTCAATTTGTAAGTTGTTTCATAGGATGTTGCAGGAAATTGCATGGATTTTAACTATTGCAATACATAACAAGGTATTTCAGTTAAATATGGGTTGTTTTTTATTTCTTTTGCAGTTATTTCTTACTAACATTTGCAACACATTTAAAAGGAGGGTTACTAATCGAGACATAATAGAAGACTCAAGGATGAGTCAATCTAGTAGGTTGTCCATTCCCTCACAAAATAATATGATTGATTGCATGTTAAATTCTAATTTATTTCTC
>APFE031485484.1:12500-39379 GCA_000404065.3 Pinus taeda
AGGAAACTCAAACTAGATGAACCCACATAGACATAGTAGTGGGGACAATTATCACCTACACAAACTTTTTTTTCTTCAAACTTTTGTAGTTCTTTTTACTATAAATTTTGAAAGGCTTTATGTGTTTTAATCGTCTAAAGTTATGTAGAGTGTGGAGGTGCGGAAGAATATTACATTGTGCTTCTTGATATCAAATAAGATGTGTCCATGTTGACATAGTAATGCGTACAGTTGATCACCCACCTTTATTTCGATGGTATGATTTTAACAAAATTATAAACATATTATCATTATTATTATTATTAGCCCCTACCTTTCCAGGGACTATAACACTTGTTTCGTGGTCAAATGTCCTTAACTCTCTATTATTTTGTTGAGTTTGATTACTACTTAGTATCTAAAACATATCATAACATTTTGAAAGGTAATGTGATGGTTCTAACTACTAATTCTAATTATTCTCTCTGCATGTGCATTCGTAAGATGTTCAAAATAAAATAGCATGAATAACATAGAACCTTTAGTTAGTATCTAATATGTATGTTCAAAATTTAAAAGGTAATGTGACAATTGTAACCACTAGTTCTAGTTATGTTGTTCACAGAAGCATTAGCCAGGTGTCTATCATGTAATTTTTAGCATACACATTGCCAACATATGTTCGATTACTTTTTAAAGGATATGTTGAGAAAAATATTAGTTCTCTAAGATCGATGGTGGTCATTCTAGTAGTTTCATGACGTGAAAATTTTTCTTTGCAAGCTCATTTCGAATGCAAGTGAAAAATGTGTAGCATTTTTTCATGTGCATTATTCATTTTGTTTGCAAGTACTTAGATACTTTATACAATATATGTTACAACCCTGTAGAAATGATATGCACAGTTCAAAATATGGATAACATGAGAGTGCTAAAAACATCTATACAATATATGTTAGCATAGTGCAGTTGTTAGGACTGAATAGTTTTCATGTTATGAAATTAGAACCTCTTTTTTTCTTGTTTCTATATATTTAATTTTATTTATATCTTTGAAGAAAGAAATATGAACACAAGTAGAAGAGATACAACTAACGAAAATGATAACTTTGCTAAGAAGGGCATTTTTGTTCTATCTATTGTCATTTTGATTATTACATTATACAACTCTTTTTTTTTTTGCTATTTTTTATGTACTGTAACTAAAAACAATGTTTTTTCAATTTTCAGGAAATATGTAACACTTAGAGATTTAGATCCAGGAGAAAAACTACAAGCAAAAAGGTTTTGAATATTTCTATAAAACTATTTAATTATATATAAAAAATGAAACTGGATATAGACAAAAAATCTTTACAAGTTTATCCTTATCTTTGAACATCAAATTATGAACAAACTTCCTCCCTTTACAAGATATCTCTAAAACACAACAAAAATTTCATTAAAATAATGTGGGAAAATGCAATATTTGGTTTTGTCTTCATGACCAAATTCTTACTTAGTATCTTATATAATGTCCTTTTAAACAATTATTTGAGTGTAGTATTTATGAACATGCAAAAAATATGAGATTTTGAACTAGTCTCAAATAAATATATTATCAACGATGTGACAATAGACATGGACAAAGAAGTAGATATGGAAATGAGCACAATTATTGAAGCAGACATCACAAGAGATACAACGAAAAGTTCAGCAAACAGATAAGAAATTAAGACAAAACTAGGTAGTTTCGTCCAGTTTTAGCTATCTATAAAACACATTTATTTTTTGTTTTCTTGAATTTAATTTCAATTCAATGCTCATGACTAGGAAAAAAATATCAAGTCTATGCCATTATTGATTGAATATATTAGTAACAACATAACTTGAAGCATTTTCCATGGAGTTGTGTTAGTTACATATAAAACTATTTTGGAAAAATAAAATAAGGAAAAACAATACTCTATGTATATTCTACAAATAAGAAGGTTGAAATGGCAATAACATTACTTGTGCCAAAAAACATTATCGAACAAAATGAGGAAAAAAAATTTGCAAACGTTGGTGTTTCTATTAGAAAATTCAGAATAATTTCAAACCATGAATATGATAGTGGTGATTGTAAGAAAACTATTGTACTAAATAGTTTTAGAATTGTAGAAAAAAATGTCTTGTTTCTGGAAAGTACCAAGTTTTCCCAAATATAATGATTGAAAATATGTCCCATAGTCAAGATATATTTCTAGTTGTCACAATAGGTGCCATTGCAAATTCAACAACATAGAGAGGGATGCAATGTGTACTAGACATAAAAGACATGAATGCAGATTAGGACAGAGCAATAGTAAGTTTACATTTATTTGAATGTTTCAAAGATAGCAAGTTATTTTCCATCTATTATATGGTTTACATGTATTTTTTTACAAAAATTCCATTGTGACAAGTTCAAGTAGACAACAAAATTATTCCAACATATCTTTAACATATCTTTCAATCTAAAGATAATTACATGAAAACATTTTTCTGCTCATATTGCTAAAAAAATAGTAAAAAGAAAAGAAAAAGTTTTTCGAACTTTATAATAAATTTTCATATTTTTAATGAAAACATAAATGAAAGTGTAAATTATGAGAAAATTTCTTTCTTTGGAGAATGGAATATGCACGGTAAACTCTATTATATTATAGCTATGACACACACACACACACACACAGATTCATTTGATTTCAAGTTGCTAACGCTTGGTTTCCTATATCAAATTTTCAACACTTGCAAGGACTACTGACTATGGCTATTTCATATACAAATCCCTTTGAGACCATATGTGCGAAATGCAAAAGTCAAATTTTAACTACTAGAATTATGGATGAAACTATCTTTTATTGTACCATTTTTTAGGAGAATTGTTGCTTTGTTTATTTCCATCGATTAAACTGTAAGATACATTTGAATGACAAGATTACAACATACCTTTTCTAAGAGATGTGGAACTGGAGAAAGTATTACCTAATCTGCCAAAATTTTCCTAACAACAATATTATGTTGACAAATTAGTTGTTATGGATTTGTTGTCTAGTTTGGAGATCCATGGCACATTTACAATAAATTATCAAAACGTTATTATGTGTATTCAATGAAGGTTGTAATTGTTTACATTTTGGAGGAATCTAACAATGATACAATTCTCTTTGCTTGCATTGTCAAACAATCTATTGATGGTATTCTTGAAATGGTATTATTGTCGAGTTGTCAAAATCAAGCGTTCTATGGAAAATGTGGATATCCCTTTTACTAATAACTAGTAAGACTTAATTCCCATTTAATATTAGCAGGGAGTGAGAGGATGTTTTTATTTCCATTGCTTCACATATCTATAGTTCTAATCTTAACACCACCTTTTACTTTTTGCTTCAAGATTTTGAGCATTGCCAGAGAGTTTTTCAGTTTGTTGGATGGTTTGGATTTGATTCCATATTGTGGTTACATGATTTGTAGCTATTAAGATTGTATAAAATGCATTTAAATGATTTTTTTTTTGTTTAAGTTCCATGCTTTGTACCATTATATTTACTAACATTATTTACTATGCTTTGTTTGCAATTTGTATCTAGTTCATTGTGCTATGTTGTGCCTATTTTTTTACAACATGGTTTCTTACATTGTTTTAATGATTTATCGAATTTTCAAATCCTATAATTAGTCAAAGAATATTAGATAACATATTTCCTTCATACTTATTTTTTTGTTTTCATAGAATTTCCCATCACACATGACCTTTTAAACAAACCAATATGACAAGTTTACAACTGTACAATTTTATTAGATTAGAAAATGAAAGCTAACACTTTCACACATAACATTTACATTAGTATAATGATCCAATTTGACATAATTTACAAAATTTATCTTCCATGAACATAATAAGAGTATATGTTTTAGGCTATTATACTATATGTTCTAAAAAAGTATTTGTTTTACTGTGTTGAGTAAATTGCAATATATAGCCTTTAGCATATACTAAATTTCATAATTGACTAAGAAAGTTGAAAAAAATTGGTAATGATTTCTTTATTAATCAACCATAGTTCCTGGAGGTTGACACTTCTACTAATTGTGTCGCAAGAATGGAGGTTTGATTGCTCCATTTATGTTCTACAGGAAATATTCTAATAATGTTCTTATGGCATCTAGTTCATCTTCAATCTGCCCAAGTGTTTGTTGAAGTTCCAATATGTTATTCATTACTATTAATATATCTTGGCTAAGCACTAAGATATCTTGGTTGACTGTATATAACTCTTCATTTATGCTTCTTCCATTACTGCCTTCAAACATTTGTCTCACTATTGGTATTGCAATAATAGCGCCTAAACTGTGGTATCCTTAGTGACAAAGCATCCTCCCCTCCCCCCTTTCCTCCTCCTTTGTTTGGCTTACTGCACTATTCTAAGTGACATAGCATTCCTCCCCCACTTACTCGCCCCCAGATCCTCCTCCTCCATCCAGATTACCAATTCTATAGAAATATGACGATGGAGTCTAGTTCAATGCCAAATTAATAATATTAAGAATATTGAAATCATCTTTCAAATTTTTGGCAAATTTTTTGTTTACAGTAATTTGGGCCTAAAACAAAATTTATTTCAGAAATAAATTCAATCCATTTTGTGTTTGACAATAATGATACCAACTAGACTTAGAAAATTCAAAAAGAAATATACAAATGATAAAGTAAATATTGATAACATTTATCAGCTTCAGAAGAAACGAAGCAAGTCGCTTGCCTAAGATTTTAGAAATAAGTTCAGTGCTAATAGGCCCAAAACAAGATGAATGTTGGTAAATCATTTTCCTAGAGCTTTTAGAAACCATTTTAGATCTAACAAGCCTACATACAATGCATTAGAGGCCATAAGTAATCTAAATCACACATTGACATCAAAGTAATGAAATGACATTTAACTGTTATCTATTTATTGATATTCATTAGCCATTTATCTTCCTCAATCTAGATAGTATTGATTTTCTTGATCTATAATAAAAAATATTTTTTTGATATTAGTTATCCTAATCCCTATTATATTTTCTTAAATTCCAACTCAAGATAGTCCAATTCATAGGATTACATTTCATGATTGTTGCATTTGGCACGCTTTAGAAATCGAGATCAACATAATATTTTATTAGTATCCTAATTATTACTCTATTTTGATTTATTTAATGATGCAGTGACACAAGAATTGCTTTTATTGCATTGAATTACTACTTCTTTATGGTTGTGTTATTTCCATATTAGTTCGAACTCAATGTTTGATCTAGCTTAACCCTACGATTAACTAAATTTCCTTTCCAATAAATACAAGTATTTTTGGTATTTATTTAGTAAAACAATGTGTATTCATGATATTTACACTACTAGATTGTGTTCCTACCAACCAATGTTGTAATATCAAAATAGAGTGAGTGAGCCTTTGTATTGATGTTTCTCAAATACTAAGTGCATTAGTGATTTCACATTTGTGAATTAAACACCTATTATCAAATATTAAATGAAGTGTGATTTTAATTCACGTGAGGAAGAAGTGTTGTGTGGGAGAATGGATATATGAATTAAGCAACACAAACTTTGTTTCACAATGTTTCACATTTCCGCATAAATTTTCCTTCTGCACACTTCTGTTTTGCACAATACTACACATAAATAAATTAATTAGCAGTTTTGGCTTGTCAAAATTTGGGGCATGAAAAGCTTGGTTTACTTGTATATCACATGTGGAGTAAGTGTAAATAATTAAATGTATCTTTGAGCCAATTTTGTATCTTGAGTCAACATGGTTTCTATCGGTTCATGTTAAGCTAAAAACTTGCATTTCAAAACTATTATCTTTACAACATGATTTTTACTACTCTCAAATATACAATGACTATAAGGTAATTTGCAAGAGTGATGGGACATGTTTTGATCTATTGTTAAATGTTAGTTTTGATGTGCTAATTTCAACTTCATATTTATAAACAAATGTTTGTCAATTGCTTCATGTGCATAGGTATCCTTATGGTGTTTGTGAATGAAAACAGGGAAATTTTATCAAGTTTTATGTTAAGTTCATGAGAAAAACAACATAAAAGTAAAGCGTTGAACAAGAACAATCAAATGTATAGCAAACTGTCAAAATGGACACTTAACACAATTTTTTGATGGAGTACACCCCTCTTGGGCTACATCTCCTTGGTCCAACTTCTATGGCTTGGGCCTCTATATTAGCTCAATAATGGAAACAATATTGCTTACAATGCTTTACTACTCCTAAAACCTACTACAGTGTGCTCATAACACCAAAATCATCTAGGAACACCTTTTTTTATCTCAATTTGGTCGAATTTTGCCCAAGTTATGGTCAAAATTGTTTCTCCTAGTAAACCTCCACAAAAACTAGAGGAACTCCAGTTAGTCCTGCTAAAACTGGAGGAATCTCCAAAATTGGAGGACTGTAGAATTATCCAAAAAGTTAATCCGCAGTTAACTGTGCATTCAGTTAAATATTAAACATGTTCAATTAAGCACTAATTGTGCTTAACACAAATCCTACACGGTTTTGTAACTGTTGACCTCGCGTTTTAATAATAGTGGTTATATGTTGCAATAGATGTTAATGATTATAGTTATGGTTTTGTGTTTTCATAGACGCCAGTTCTTCACAACTGGTCACATGGGAGGGGGCTGGCCCTCGAGGCTAGCTCCCTCCTGCCCCCAACCGCAAACCTTTGAAAATTCAATTATGCATTGTGACCATACCTTGTTAAGAAACATTAGCGTGGTGTAATAATATGTCTTGGAGTTTGTTGGGGTGAGGTCGTGGGTTCGACCTTGCTGACCTGCCCATTATTTTTCCACACTGCGTGCCGATAGCTAGCCTTTGAGGAGGGACATATGGCAGCCTTCGGGCTTGCCACTTGTCCCCTTCTGATTGGTCCACCATAAACCAATAAAAATTCTCTAAATCATCAACTTTCAAACCAATAGAATTGCGCCACTTGTCGAGTCCTAATTGAACATTGACCACCGTTGACTTTGCCTAGTCACCTGCCATGTCTGCAGTACGAACTACTAATTGTGTAGTCACTGTACATATTTTTTGCAAAAATTATTCTATTTGGAAAAGCAAACAAAATGTCATATCTTCCTCATATGAGCTTGGTTTTCCATGAAACAAGTTGCATTTGGTCATATCGTCGAGACGAGTGCTATCGTTTAGGTATTGAGCCATTATGAGAACTTTGATTTTTGAGCTAAATACTAAGCACCTAGCCATTCATCCCCACTGGAAGCCTTTTGGACCCCAAACGATACTATCAATTGTTCAACAGGTGAGGGTACAACTCCCTCACCTTCTCGATCTGCAACCATTTGGCCATAGAAGGCTTTTGTCCCTTGAGTCCCACTCTAAGATATTCAACATTCCCTCTCTTTGAAGTTCTAGTTCTTCTGTCAAGTATGAGATATTGCTGAAGTTCATCAAGATATTCTGGCGAGAAATCATCTATTGATGGCAACTGAACATGATCTTCTTGATCATCAATCAAATGAGGCTCAAACAATATCAAATTCTCAACATTAACAACATAGCATATTTTCATATAAGGATGCAAATCTAGTTTAAATGCATTGGTACCAATCTTTTCCATAATTTTAAAAGGACCATAACGAATTGGCTTTAGATTTTTACCTTCCCCTTGAAATCTCTCTTTGATAATATATAACAAAACTTCTTCTCCAATTGGAAATTTATGATCAGCATGGTGTTTGTCATGCCTTTCCTTGTAGCTACTTTGATTCTTTTCAAGTTGTTCTTGGATTGTGTGATGTATCAACTGAATTTTCTCTATGAACTTCCTTGCCTTATCGATGTCACTATGAACATCGATGGTGACATATTTATCAAAGATAAATTCCAATGGTGATCTTGGCAAGTATCCAAAACATGCATCAAATGGCAATGTGTTTGTGGAAGAATGCTTTGCCCTATTGTATGCATGTTGTATGTAATGCAATTGTTCATCCCACAACTTGGGATGTTTGTTGCAATATCCTCTAAGAAGATTAATGACAGTCATGTTGACCACCTCGGTTTGTCCATCTATTTGTGGATGAAAGGTTGTAATATTATTCAACTTAGTGTCCATCATATCCCACAAATTTGACCAAAAATTCCCAACAAATCGAGAATCTCAATCACTTACAATGGAAGTAGGAAGACCAAAATGAACCCAAATATTTTGAAAGAAAATATGAGATTTTTGTTTAGCTATAACTTTATTTTTACATGGTGTTAGTATACACATTTTGTTGAACCTGTCTACAACTACATACAAGTAATCATGACCTTTCCTTGATAATGGAACACCTCCTACAATATCCATTGAGATACTCTCCCATGGACATTAAGGTACTAGAAGTGGAGTGTACAATCCTAGTTTCCTATTGCTAGGCTTACTTGTTACACACAAAGAAAATCCTCTAATGAAACAAGATACATTATCAAACATGTGTGGCCAATAACAATACCTTTGGAGATTTGTTGTTGTATTTCCTACATCAAAGTGTCCAGCAATCAATGAAGTGTGTGCCTCCCTTATGATATTGTTTCTTTCTCCCTATGGAATACATAACTTGTCCAATTGATACAAAAAATTGTTATGTACATGGTAATATAACTCTTCAATTTGGTTTCCTTGCCTCAAGCTTGCATACACATCTTGAAATTCATTATCATATGTATATTGCTCAATGTAATTTTCATGTAAAATAGAATTTTGTTGGAGTAAAATAGATGAAATTATAATAGGCCTAGAAAGCATATTAGCTACCTTATTGTAGATTCCCTTTTTGTACTTGATAACAAAATGAAACTATTGTAGAAAACCCATCCATTTGAAATGTCATGATTGCTACAAATTTGACTGTGACTGTAAGTATTGCAATGGTTGACGGTCGGTATGGATAATGGTATCCTTCCCCATCAAGTACTATTTCCATTTTTTTACACTTTCTACCCATGCATAAAGTTCTTTGTCATAAGTGGGATAGTTAGTCACAAATCCATTAAAAATTTCAGAATGAAATGAAATGGGCTTACCATGTTGCATAAGAACTGCTCCCATGGCGTTATCACTAGCATCCGTTTGAATCTCAAAAAGTTGTCTAAGATCTAGAAGAGCCAATACCAGTGTTGAAATAATATTTTCTTTTAAAACATCAAATGCTTTCTGCTGTACATGTCCCTAACGAAAGACTTTCTTGACACTAGTTAATGCATCTAATGGTGTTGCAATGGAAGAAAAATTAGAAATAAATTTCCTCCAATATTGTGCTACCCCTAGAAATCTTCTTACCTCTGTAATTGTATTGGGCTTGGGCCAATTCATAATGAGATCAACCTTAGAAGGGTCTATCTTCATCTCACCTCCTCAAACAATGTGTCCCAAATAGACTAAATAAGTCTTTCCAAATTCACACTTTCACATCTTTAACAACAATTGTTATTTTCTCAAGACATCAAGTACTTTGTTCACATGCATGACATGTTCATATCTGGATTTGATGAATATGATAATATCATCTAAGTAAAAAATGACAAAGTCATCTAGAAATGGTCTCAATACGTCATTCATAACTCTCATGAAAGTAGCTGGAGAATTTGTAAGACCGAAAGGCATAACAAGCCACTCAAACAACCCTTGTTTACTTTTAAATGTGGTTTTCCAAATGTCCTCTTCAGCTATTCTAACTTGATGATAACCACTTCGTAAGTCTAACTTAGTGAAATAATTTTCATACCTCAACTGATCAAGAAAATCATCAATTCTTAGGAGTGGATAATGATTCTTTACTGTTATTTTGTTTAGTGCATGGAAATCCACACACATGCGCCAAGACCTGTCTTTCTTTGGCACCAAGACAATGGGTGAACCACATGGAAAATTAGATGGGCATATGATACCTTTTTTCAACAATTCTTGAATTTTCTTCTCGATTTCCATGTTCTCCATAATCCACATGTAATACATAGCCAATGTTTTGAAGTGGAACATCCTGCTGGAGTTATATCTCATGCTGAATTCTCCTCCTTGGATATAACCCCTTTTGTTCCTGAAACATATCTCCATTCTTGTTTACCACATTAAACAAATCAGATTTTAATTTTTCATCACAACCTTCAAAATATTCATAATCAATATCATTCTTTTGCTTGCATGAGAAGCACAAAATTTTTACTTGCATTTACTAGTCTCTTCATCTTCCTTGCATTAACCAATGAAATATTTAACTTTTTGCAATGGGGTCTCACAATATACTCCACCCCATTCTTGAGCAACAAATATTTGTTTTCATGGCGATAAAATACTGCTTTCCTATCATACAAATATTGGCTTCCCAAAATGATTCCTGAGATGTCAAGTGGAACTACATCTAACTCAACTTCATCAATGAACTTTTCAGTAATGGAAAACTTGAATAAGCATTTCCTTGTAACCTGTAAATTTGTATTATTGACTATCCAACCCAATGGATATGGCTTATGATGTGGTACAGTTTCAAGGTTAATATTTTTGACCAAGTCTTCTGAAATTAAGTTTGATTGTGACCCACTATCAAATAATGCATCAATCTTTATATGATTTGAAACTACCCTTACATGGAACAACTCTATTCTTGATTCTTCATTTAGAGTGTTATTGTGACTCTATGAAGATCTAATCCTTGCAATAGCTTATTTTCCTTTTGTGATCATGGCTGAAATCTTGGTCTCATCACCATAATCTGATCCAAGATCATGTTATGTGGTAGATGTCGTATTTTGTTTTCCCTTATTGTTTATTTTCTTAGGCCTTAGTTCGGGATGTAATTTCCAACAATGGGCTTCATCATGCCCAACTTTGGAACAATGTTGGAATATAATTTTCTCCCCTTCTTTCTTCACACTTTCATTCTTATTTCCCTTCCATTTTGCACCCTACTCTTTCTCCTTACCCTTCAATGGATTCTTCTTACTACCCTCTTCCTGAATGTTCTTTCCTCTTGTTTCAAGGTGCGTGGCTTGCACACATACCTTATCTAAATTGCTTGGATTGAACATAAGGATAGTATGTTTTAAATAGGAATATAAATCCCCAATATATTTCAATGGTGTATCTTGGGAATTCAAGTTTACTCCTAACAACAAAGTCCTCTTCCTAAACTCCTAGGTATAGTCTTGAACTGTTTGTCCCTTGAGCTGCCTAAAATTTTGCCAACTCATAATGGATTTTTGAATATACGCTAAAGGATAAAACTATATTTTAATTTCAGAAACAAATTCAACCCAAGAAATGAATATCTTACCATGAATTCGCATTTCCTCTTGAGTCTTTTCTCCCCATCAGACTAGTGCTTCTCCTTCTAGCCTCAATGAAGCCAACTGGATCTTTATGTCATCTTCTTGAAGGTTCTAAATTCAACAATAAACCTCCAATTATCAAATCCAATTGTCTAACTTTTCTGCATTCACCTCACCATTGCACATAGGAAGTTCAAACTTATTGTCCAATTTGAGTAAGTGAGTTTTTTCCTTTGGGGTTTTTGAATGAGTATGAATAGTTTTTGTGGTGGAAGTGGAAGACGATGTTGTTTGATATGTTGAGGATGATGAAGATGATGAGGAAGATCATGAACATGGTGTACATGGAGGAGGTTTTCCTCCATTACCCTTTTAATCCTTCTTATCATCTTTTTATCTTCTAAGCTTCCCTCTCCAAGTGGGGAATTAGAACTCTCTCTAGCCATTCTAGCATTCCTCTCTTCATAGAGGACTCTAACCATGTCAGTTAAGTCATATAAATATTTCTTGAATGCTTCCTCTTCTGAAATACCTTCAGCCTCTCTTGCTCCAGACATTATGGCTTTAGATTCAAGCTCAGCTTCTAGTACTGCTTGTACCTCCTCAATCTCAATTGAAGGTAAAACTTGAGGTGTTTCAATTGAAACTGGGATTGGAACTTTGGGTGGAGATTATGACTTTCTAGCTCTCCCTCTTCTGGGCATTACCTTAGGAGTTGCAACCAATAGTTTCCCTTCTCTTCTCTACAACTTTAACCTTGTAAGCATCACAAAATTGCAACCATTAAAACCCTACTTGCACAAAATTCAAGAAATCAAGTAAATAACCTTTTCTCTGATACCAACTTGATCTATTGTTGAATGTTAGTTTTGTTGTGCTAATTTCAACTTCAGATTTATAAAAAAATGCTTATAAATTGCTTCATGTACATAGGTTTGCTTATGGTGTCTATCAATGAAAACAGAGAAATTTTATCAAGTTTTATGTTAATTTCACGAGAAAAATAGCATAAAAGTAAAGTGTTGAACAACAACAATCAAATTTATACCAAACATCGAAATGAACACTTAACACAGTGTTTTGATGAAGGATTTCACCCCTCCTTGGCTACATCTCCTTGGTCCAACTTCCATGGCTTAAGCCTCTGTATTAGCTCAATAATGGAAAAAGTTTTATTTAAAATTCTCTACTACTCCTGAAATCTACTTCAATGTTCTTAGAACATCAAAATCAGCGAGGAACGCCTTTTTCTAATCTCAATTTGGTCGAATTTTGCCCAAGTTATCGTCAAAATTGTTTCTCCTAGTAAACCTCCACTAAAACTGGAAGAACTCCAGTTTGTCCCGCTAAAATTGGAGGAATCTCCGCAATTGGATGACCACTAAATTCTCTGCCAAGTTAATCGACAATTAACTGTGTGTTTAATTAAACAGTAAACATGTTTAATTAAGCACTAATCATGCTTAACGCAAATCCCACACGATTTTGTAACTGTTGACATGGTGGTTTAATGATAGTGATTACATGTTGCAATAAATCCTAACGATTACGGTTATATTTTTGTGTTTGTGTAGCCACCAGTTCTTCACAACTGGTCAGATGGGAGGGGTCTAGCTCCCTCCTCCCCCCAACTAAAAACCTTTCAAAATTCAAATATGAATTGTGACCATACCTTGTTAAGAAAAATTAGCATGGTGTAATGGTATGCCTTTTTCACACTGTACGCTGATAGCCAGCCTTTGAGAAGGGACACTTGGCAACCTTCGATCTTGCCACTTGTCACCTCCTCATTGGTCCACCATAAACCAATAAAAACACTCCAAATCATCAACCTGCAAACCAATAGAATTTTTCCACTTGGCAAGTCTTGATTGAACGTTGACCACCATTGACTCTGCCATGTCAGCAATATGGACTATTGACTGTGTAGGGACTATATATTTTTTTTTTCCAAAAATTCTTCTATTTGGCAAAGCAGACAGAATGCGATATCTTCCTCATATGAGCTCAATTTTTAGTGAAGCAAGTTGTGTTTGGATCGTATCACTGAGACGAAAGCGGTCGTTCAGGTTTTGAGAAATTATAAGAACTTTTATTTTTGAGATAAATATTGAGCACCTGATCATTTTTAGTAATCAAAATCAATTTAGGCCATTCCAGGATGGTAATTTCCCACAAAGAAAATCCAAAGTAATTTCTTGCAAATTAGAAATCATTTCTAGTTGTGCTACTTTTAGATGTGATTATATATACATATTCCGTTCTAAAATTTTATGGACACACTTTTGAAGATGCACATTTTAGTAACCTTATCAACAACAAACATTGGTTTTCAATTCGACGATAATGCATGGAAAACTTCTGACTCCTTTTTAATTTTCTTATATACCTAAGTTGAAATTCTCATGTAAAATCCATGCCACATGTTTTAGGTTAACAATGGTAAAATGGAACAAGGTTTTGTTTTCAATTTTGCATGCAAAGTGCAGAGAGATTTCATTGCATGGATTTTTCTCTACACATTCTGCACAGTGAGAAATATTCTACACAAGATAACGACATAACATATATATGGTAATATTAATTATTAAAATAACATAAGTGAGGAAATCAATAACAACTAATTTTTCCGCCTAGTATTGTTGATAGGAAACTTTTCAAATGTCGAATAATACTTTCTCTAGTTCCATACCTCTTAGAACAAAATATGTTGTAGTCCTACCGTTTGCATGTATGATGCAAATTAATTGATGGAAATAAAAAAATGTGACATTTTTCCTTGCAAATGGTAAAATAAACCATAGCTTCATCCATAGTTCTAGTAGTTGTAATTTGACTACCACATTTCACACATCCAGTATCAAAGGGATTTGTATATGCACTAGTCGTTGTGAGTAGTCCTTGCCAGTGCTACAAAATTGATATAGAAAACCAAGACTTAGAAACAAGATTTTTTCTCAGAATTTCCACTTTCTTTTATGTTTTCAATGAACATATGAACTTGGATTGCAATATAGGTTCAACTAACTATCAAATTCAGTTGAGAAACATTTTTTTTAAATATTTAATATAGAGGTGCAAATGAAGTTTTCATTATGCTCTTTCCGTATCTATGCACAATGTGAGAACATTAACGTAGGAGAGTGAGGAGGAAGATTTGAATATGTGCTTGCTCTAGCTATCAATGAAGAAGTGAACTTCTTGAGAAGAATTGCTCTGATCAGGGTGGAGGAACTAATTCTCATCATGGGTCCTCATCAAGTGTGTGAGAAGTGCAGGAGAAAGGGTGTATGGAGAAATTGTGTGTGGGGGAGTTTGTTAAAGAGCAGAGACAATATCGAGTCAATATTGTTTTCCTCTGCACTCACCACAATGTATACTTCCTTTGCACCTCTATTGGTGCTTTAAGTTTCATAATGTAAAAGGTATTTCATTTGGAGCAATATTCAAAACCTTTGATTAAATTTTTGCATTTTTAAAACTAATTATGTTTCTTTTCTATGTCCTTTTTGATGAAGTTAGGTTCAAAAAAAAAAAAAAAAAATTAATAATCTTGACACATTGTATGGAGTGCAGAGGAGCCCCTGCCACCCCCTCCTTTCTTCCTTTACACCATTGTACTCCCACAATGTATCAACTTTATGGATATTTATTCAACTAACCAACCTCCACCCCCTCACCTATGAAAGGGACTTGGAGCCCCATTATTTCCAACGTCATTAGGTAGAGAAATAACACGTGTAACTGATATGTGTGTTCTTGGAGCACAAAAATGGAGTTAATCATGCATGTTCACCCAAAGGGTGTTCAAGAGATATCAATTTTCATTTGAATTATATCAATTTATAAATATAAACCATATAAAAATAAATATTTACACATTTAAACTCTATCAATTTAACGATTTATGTATTTACACATTCAAAGCAATTAATTATAATATTTAAGCATTTATCAAGCCTGAACACTTTTACATATAAAACTTAAATGTAAATATTGTCCAATATCTAAGTTTGAAGATTTTATATTTTTAGTGTGTGACAGGTGTTCATAGCAAGTAACATAAACCTTCCCCCCTTTGCACATAAGTACTAGAGATTTTGGTTTACCGAGAAAGGGTGTGAAAAGGAAGTGTGTTTGGAGGTGTTTGTGTCCCTTTATATACACACAGTTTCTACCACACTCCCCTCACATAGTTTCTACTGCACTACGTGTACATATTTTCTCCACACATCAAAACATACCTTATTATCCTCGTAGATTAGCTTGTTTATGTACCTTTCTAGAAGTTCATATTTTGGAGAATATATCACAACAACAAGATAGACCATTTGATATTACTAATGGAGATGTTGAAGAATTGTTTAGTGAAATAGATTGCATCCTGATTCATGAGGGATCATTAATAGGTCAATTGCAGAATCAATATGTACTATTATGAGAAATCAAAATTCCAGTTCGGGGACGCTTACTAACTCCATTTTATCGATTAATGTAAATATTTGACCTTTTGAATGTACGATGATTCTACAAAAGGAGGCCTTCTATATTGGTCCACACAAAGAAATAATTAAATTGTTGAGCCTTCAACATAAGTCTCATGCACATAGGAATTCATTAAATGTATGTTGAGTGAAATGCATTGATAATTAAAATGAAGTGTTTGAATTTGAAGCAATTTCTAGGAAACAAATTAGTTAGCTAATTCGTGGTTTTGGCTTAATAATGTGTCTAAGGAAGAAGTGTTGTGTGGAAAAAAGGGTTTGCAAAGAAAGGAACATAAACTTTCTTTCATAATGTCTCGTATCATGGGATATATTTCCACATATTACATATTGATCAATTAATTTCCACTGTTGGATGTGGAGCCTAATTATCTTTTGTATTCAAAGGTATCGTTGCATTGGACCCCAGTATCGTTGCATTGGACCCCAATATCGTTGCATTGGACCCCAATTCGTAATGGGGCGGAAACGTCGCCAGTAAAATATTCACTGTAAGGGTGGTCCAGGGGGGGCAGTTGTGACCTTTTGGATCCCCCCCCCTGGTGGGGGGATTGGGGGCACCACCCCCAAAGCTAAAAATAGATGTAAAATTGCCTTGTAAAATGTTGTAATTTCGTAGTCAATCTGGGTCGTTCATTAGGCAAAGATATAGTAATAGAAGTTATGTTTAATTTAGGGTTTTTGCCCTAGAAGGCAACCCCTTGCTATATATGAGGAAATTGTATTGCATCTATGTAGATCTGTATTCTAAGTGAGGAAGAGAGAGGAGATTGAGAGCGAAGAGGGAATTATAGTGGATATGTTGTAGGTTGTATCTCTTTAGTTTGTTGGATAATATAGAAAAAAGGATTGGCTATTTATCCATGGACGTAACCCAAACTGGGTGAACCACATATATCTGTGTCTCTCTTGTTTTATGCGTTTTATATGTTCCATTGCTCTAAATATATAATTTTCTAACATTCACTTATTGAAGTTTGGCACATACGAAGTTTGGGTTACATAAGTTGCAAGTGCATTCGTGATTTCATAATTTCCAATTAAATAGTTATATTAAATAAAGTCCCTTTCTAATTCATGTGAAGAAGTGTTGTGAAAGAAAAAGAGCATCCAGAGCAAGGAAAAGAAAGTTTTTTTTGGAAATGTTATATGCCTCTGCATACATTCTCACAAGCTACATATTAATGAATTAGTTAGTAGTTTTTGGCTTAAATAGAGATCATTTGAATGCTAAATAGAATTTACTCTGAAACATTGTTCAATGTTCACCGATTCATCGATCTTCGTAGCTAGTATCCATTCTAATAGATTCAAATGATATGCATAGGAGGGATATGTGTGGGATAACCTTTATTCTCCCAAATTCATAGCTCAGCACAAGCTCTTCCCTCGCAAAATTTTTCTAGATGCTGCAAAACATCACATTTCATGGTATTTGACACACATATTTTACCATTCCGCAGTAACATTTCTACGAAATACATAAGCTCAGTCAACTTCCTACGTTGTAAACATATTCCCCTCCACACACTTATTCTTACACATTGTAAATTGTAAATTTTTACATTATTTGATTCACATACTTTCTTGTTTTGCAACAAACTTTTTATTGGTAAAATAAATCTAGAAATTACTTTATCTTCACATATTGCTTCTATAATTATGCTTCACATTGCAATTTATGGAATGCGGGCATGTGGGAGTGTGGGGTAAGTAGAATAAAGACTTCCTCCACACTCTGCATATATCAGTTAGGTGTTTTTGGTTCTTCCCAATATTTAATAATACAAATTTTCAAACTATTTATTTGTTTAATTAAATAAATTGATTTAAGATAACAAAATACAAATGTTTTTAAAATAATTTATCTATTCATTAATGCATTTTAACATTTCTTTCGATTCTCCACAAGGTAGTTATTTCTCATTGAACCTCATCACAAAACTCTACATTTGATCATGGTATTGTTCGATATGCTAAATAAAAATATTTTTAATGCATGGAAACAATTGTTGAAGATAAGTAAAGTGTAAATCATAAGATATTAAAGACTAAAAACGAATTCCAGCAAATGGGGATTGGATACCTCATCCTAAAGAAACAAAATAATCACCTAATCAAATTTTAAATAAAAATATATGTAAATAAAGAAAAAAGAATATGTGGATGCCATAGCAGGAAAAGGGAAAACTCGAATAGTTGACAATGCTACAAGTGTTTGTAAATGAAACTCAGTATCAATTAATGAAAAAGAATTGATTACACTATCAATAACAACTTGATAAAATTTTATTGTCCTCACTTTTACCATATTTATTGGCCAATAGCTAATTAGCAAAAAAAACATTACAAATTGCAAAAACAATGCTTCATTTCCAAAAACAGAAAATAAACATAGATCCAGAAAAATCTCAGGATTAGTAAATAGCTAAAGCCTATTAACTACGAGGGTTAACTATTGAATAGTATTATCTAGTCCTGAACCTAATGATGACAGAAGTTAAAACTCACAGTATACATGTTTCTCCATGTGAGTGAATCTTCCTTCAAAGCAATCTAGTTTTTCCTATAGATGGCACTAACACCTTTGCAAATTTGCTAATCTATCCTATATCTACCACTGGTTGCATTGGGGGTCATTCATGAATGAGATGATCATATTCCAATCATCATATTTGTCTCTTAGGAGTTGTTCCAAAAGGATCTTGAGTTATTCAAACTCATTTCCAAAGTTTCATTGATCAATGTTGGTTGCTTAAAATTAGGTTTATTGACAACGTTTGGATCTAGAGGTTCCCCCTGACTAATGCTCTCCAAGTGGTGTTGGATTGACTCCCCTCATTCACAAATTCCATGCCTTACTTTGCCTTATTCACGTGGCATGTTATATTTCACCAGAAAACAAAAAACACTTGAATATAATAATGATATGGAAAGGATAAACTAACCAGACATTTATGTTAAACAGAACAACAACTCAAATAAAAACAACAATGACTGTAACATCCCTAAATAGACCTCGTGAAAAAATACACAAAAAATTGACACCATGTCGCAATCCCTTGCCTTGCTAAGTCTCGACACGCCTTGGGTGAGACACCTCTCTTTATTCTTAAGTGAGGTGAAAATTCCTGCATAATGTTAGACTGTTGTGCACTATTTTATTGGCACCCTATGTTTGAACCTAGGGTCAACCTCTATTGAAATTTTAAGCCAACAAGAACCCGCTACAAAATTATAGCAAGAAAGGCCTCAGAGGTCCTCCCTCTAGGAACCCAAGAACACAATCCTCTATCCACACCATCAAGGGAATCCAGAGAAGACCATCTCCACCCTTTGACTTTGTAGGAACTTGAGAGGCATTTCTCCTTACCAAGGAGAGACTATTTCCATGCCAGCCATGCAAACCAAATTAATTCCTTGTCTTCTTTTTTTCTTCAACAATTCCTTTCTCTTCTCTTCCTTCTCTCCTGTATTTCTTCCTGGTGAATTCTTCTCGAATGGATTCTCTCCTAAAATTGAGTGGATGAGGGAATGATGATATTCTCTATGAGGTCAAACCCCTCCTTTCTTTCTACTTCTTTCCTTTCTATGTAGGTATTTATTTCCTCATACTTTCTTCCTTGAAATTTCTAATCTTCATAAATTTCTTGTCCTCTCTGCCTTGGCGTGGCTCTTAAGCACATGACCCGTGTACTTCTCTTTGCAGCCCATTTTAATTCAAGAACCATTTCATTTAAATCATACACCAACCAACCTTTAATGGTTGTCTAAATAATCCAAATTTATTGCACAAGGAAACCTTACATATCCAAAGCAAGCCACCTCCTCAGGTCTGGAATTCGTGTCCCTTTTGACTCAACCCATTTTAGTATATTTTGTAAAATTTATAGATTGCATTTTCATGAGGAGACCCAGTTTAGGGTTGTCACATCTCTTTAAAGAATTGTAATGTTTTTCTTGTTTCGTATGGTACTTAAATGTGGCCTATGGGATTATTACCCCCCCCACCCCCCATATTTCTAATATTTTTCAGGTTAATACTTCTTTCCTCCTTGACCCTTAGTTTCCATTTAGTACTCGTTATTTTAAGATTCGCAACTAAGTTATAATTGAAATATTTTATAAAAAATATTTAGAACAACATAATTCTAGGTACCTATACCACACAAGCTTTGTACCTTTGTAAAAGAATTATTTTTTAGAATTATGTCATAATATTCATTTGGTGATATTAAACTTGAAAATTGTTGGTTCTAAATACTTGTAGTACTTTACAACATTTATCCAATAATTTTCTTTGCTAATATTTACCGTGTTTGCTACAATCATGTAATTCGATATAATGGAAAATAATAAAAACATGTATCTATGCTTACTTGTCTAGATATATCTAAAATATAATTCATACAAGTCAGTGTGTAATATCTACTACATACTAATATTTTTCATTTTTCATTTATGTTAATCACAACAACGAGTTGATAGCATCATTATTAAAACATTCATAGTAAATTATTACTTATCTTATACCTTGGGAATAAAGTAGGAACAAACACGTTCCACCCAACCAATGAGTTGCACCCCTAGAAGCTCCCCAAACCTCAACCTTCTTCCTTATTGCTTTGATTCCTATTTGTTCCCAAATGTTTTCACTTAGTGGTATTTATTATTTTCCTTACAAATATTTTTTTAGCAGCATCATGCTTTTAAGGTCTTCCCAATTTTTTTCTTTACGTTGGATTTTTTACAAAATAGTAAAAGTTTTTATTTTTCCCTTGTTAAGAATACATTTTCTCCAACAATGCTTCACCAACATCACATTTCGCTCCAGCGATGATGTTTCTTTTCTTTACACCCAACATAACATTTCTCTTTAGTTAAGCTTATCCTTATATTTCCACCTAGAGTAACATTTCCATCCAATTATGTGATTTCTTAGAGGCATTCTTTCTCCCATGATTTTTTAGATAACTTGGTAAGGATAAAATTGTGACCACTATCACTTCATTCTTTTATGTCCACAACATTGGATCAACCACATTAATAGTTTTTTCAGACAGTAAGGAAGCCCAAAATACTCGCATGTTATTTCCCATAACATTTCCAAGAGAAAAATAGTTATTTTTTATTATAAAATTTATTGATATGAGTGAATCAAACTTATTCTTGGCCCCACACCCAATTTTTCCAACTCTAATATTTACAAGTAACATAAGATAATAAAGTTTGAAATTAAACAGTTGTAACAGGGGTATTATACTCCTAAAGCCTTTGAGATTGTGCCCGAACCTCAATAGTATACTAGGTATACACATTTAGATTCTAATAATGATTGATCTTCCTCCAAGACAGAAAATAAAATAAAATAAAAATAAATAAATCATATGAATCCTAGTAAGCGTGTCTTTCGGATTAATCACATCAGTATTATTTGGTCAATGTTTCAAACCAACTAATGTGGTTCATCCTCGGAACAAAGGTGAAAAAATCCATAGATCCTAATGAATAAATAGCAAGGATACATGAGATTCCAGAATTAGCTGTTAGGAAATTAATTTTTTTAATTAATAAATTAATGTATTTTTAATTTTTAATTTCAATTAAAAACTAGTTGTTATAAACTAGCTGTTAATGTTTTATATAAACATTTAATTATTTATTAATATATTATAATTATTGATATATAACCAATTTTTGTTATAGCATGACCATAGTTCAATTAAAAACATATTAATAACCCTATTCCTATTTCATAAATAACTAACTATATTAATAAAATAGAAATATTTATTAATAATATTAAATAATTATATATGAATTTTTATTTTAATAATCATTTTCTTTATAAATTGACCAGAGTCAAAATAAAAGAAATTAATAATATAGACTATTTCTATTTCATAAATAAATAAATAGAAATAAAATAAAGGAGGAGAATCAAGATAAAAGAGCTAGAATCCAGATCTTACTCAATTTCCACCCATCATCTCTATTGAGATTGATAGCATGTTTATCAATCTCAACAGCCTCCCTTAGATTCTTGTGGTGGAAATGATCAAACCTAGCAATGACCTTCACATCCTCAATGCAAACATGGTGCTTATATTTTTGTACGTTCTTTGTGAGAGCTAATGAGCAAGATCAATTGTGCCTTAAGTCTGCAACATGTTCTTGGATTCTTTGGTTAATAGAGCAGCCACTCTCCCCAATGTAGGGAACCCCACAAGAACATAGGATTGAGTAGACTCCTTTCATGTCCTTGGGGTCAATAGGGCCTTCTACTGATCTAAGAGAATTTATAATGGTATTAGGGGGCTTGAAAGTACAGGAGACATTAGTCTTCTTATTCTTGCTACAAATCAAGGCATATTAAAGCAAAGTAAAGGGGAAAATTGAAAGCCTTAGAAGAAGCCATGAATAATCACTATGTTTCAACAAATCAAGGACATGCTTTATCAACTCAAGCTTTATATTGATCTACATATCTCTAGATACTTGATTCAAGAGCATCAAATAATATGACTCTGTGTTAAGATTCTCTTCCTTCTAGATGACATAGTAACATTTCACAAACTATAGTTGGATACTCTACTCAACTTGAAGTCATGGGGTCAAGTGCCTTGTAATTGACTGATGGATGAATAAAAAATGTACCCATATTTCAATGAGATCTCTTCAAATTTATTCTCCATTTATCTTATTTGTCACTCTGGTGATGAGAAAACAACCATGCTTTCTCCCAATCAAATAGTTATTTATAAAATACATGATCCAATAGTTGTTGTTTCTATTGGATAGGTTTACCATGCCTCCATATTATATAAATTTGTTAGTTTTGAGTCATCCTTACCTTTTTCTCCCATAGCTCATGCCAATTCTTTTAGTAGGATTTGGCATGAAAGGTTTAGACATCTTAGTTATAGATAATTGTAGAAAATGTCCACTCAAAATTTGGCTTTTGGCCTTCCAAATGTTTCTTCTACTAATGGGGTTTGTGCAAGCTATGATATTGTGAAACAACACCAATATCCCTTTCCTAAAGCAAAATATTTATGTGCATCAACATCTCTTGAGTCAGTGCATAATGATTTAATATCTTTTCCAAATCATTTCTTTAGGGCTAGTGTTATCACCAAAAAATTGATCATCTAGCCTAATTTACTAGATGGATTGAAGTATACCATGTAAAGCCAATTTTACCCTAGTAAAATTGCTTTCACTGTGAGAAATTACCTAATAAACCACCTTTATTAAGTAATTTATAGTTAAACCCATGAAGAATAATTAAATAAATCACTATTTATTTGATTTTCTTCTAGAATTAATAATTAAACCCATTATTTTATTATTATTCCTTGTTAATTTGAACAATCATGAAAATAAACAGATAAATCATTATTTTTCTTATTTTTCTCCTAGAATAATTAATTAATCACTAATTAATTATTATTCTTTATTAATTTGACTACATCCCTTAGGAATAATTAATAAATCTCTTATTTGTTTAATTTTTCCTTAACTAAGTCATTTATTTATTTATTATTTCTAAATAAAAGTTTAAATATTTTTTCCCTCTAAAAAAATATAATAAAATATTCCAGGTAGATATTCCAAGAATGGGATCAATAATATTTTATTATTGCTCATTATTTGAGGATAACTCAATATTGTGTTATAAATAGAAGGGTTTTCCATTCAGTATTCAATTTTGATTATTTTCATTGTTGCACTCACTGTTGTAACTCTGATTATTTTCATTGTCGCACACCATATTTTTGTTGGGTTTATGCATTATAGAGGAGAGAGACTCTACAAAAGTTGAAGACGTTTGAGGATAGCCAAGAACCCATCCCATAGAGGGGGACTAGTAACATTTATCTGTTCTCTTCAAAAGTGTTATTATTAAATTATTCTTTACATATCTTATTTCCACTGGACATTTTGGGTTCATTACTCTGTCTTTCACTGTTTAACTATGATTGCAGCATAGACCAAAATTTTGGCAGGTTTTGTTTCTATCAATAGTTACAGATCTATAATGTTTAATAGTCATTCCTATTGTTGAGATTGTTTGTCATCCACAATCTTAAGTGGGTTCTTTTCATACATCATTGAGAAGAAAACACTACAACAAATTGGTGACTCCATTGGGGAATAATTCCATTTCAGAAACCTGGGTCTCCAATACAAATTGGCAACTCCACTGGGTTTTATACTTCAAATCTAGAAACCTAGGTGACATTTGGTTTTCAGCTTAGGGTTTCTTCCTTCTCAATTCTATTAATGTTTCCTAGTCTTTTAACCCTAGATCTAATAAATTTCTGACTTCTGCAAGCTTTTTGTTTGTTTCTTTAGGTCACAAGAACCAACAACGACAAAGGTGACACTTTTTTTCTAAAATTTGTAGACCGGGAGTCTCAAAGCATAAATCAGAGTTTTTAACCCAAAAGGTGCAAGCTGGGCTCCAAAACACAGTTTTCTACCCAAAAAATGTGATTTCACCGAAAAATAGGTCAGAACCTATGATTTCTGAGTTTTAGGCTTTTTCTCATATCTATTTATGCTTTTTGTTTAAATTTTTCTGCTAGGTGTTTGACCTTTGTCTCATCCTGCTTAGACCTTGATCCATTCGGTTTTACTCATCGAAGTCGAATTTAGCCTCCCCTAGGGCTTCTAGTACACTTCCACCTTTCTAGGAGGAGTTTAGTTGAGTGAGAAGTCTGAGTTTTTGCAACACTTTCAGCCACATTTTCTAGATTTGTAACCTTTTATTTTAGATCTGATAAGATAGGTTGCTACCATCCATAATTTCACATTTAAACTTGTTTGGTCATTCCCTTAGGGTCCCATTGGTTGCCCTAGGTGTTTCACCCATCTCCCTATCTTTTTGCAGTAATATTCCCCTCTGGTTTTTTGTTGTTGCTGCACCACTTTCCAGCAGCTCAGAGTCACTTGATCCCAATCACACCAACATTTAGATCTCTTGACCGTTTTAATGTATTTCCCATTGTTTTAGCCACCAAGCATTACAAGGTTTGGAAACTCAGTTTGGGTGGGGTTTAATTAGTTGTTTTTCTATTCATTTTCTGTTATTTATTTCAGTTTATTTGCAACAAGTTTTTTTCTTTTTTTACAAACACAATTTGGGCTTAATCAATTAATACACTTTCACACACAAGCACACCTTAAGTGAAGATTGCTTGGTTTACACCGCCAAGCCAAGACTTAAAATAATAAATTTATCTCACCGCATCAGAGACAAAAGATATATTGTTGATCTCCCTTCACCATTTCTGTGTTCTGTGTGTCCTTCCATCATTATGCCACCAAGGCATGTGTCATAGAGACTAATAGGCCTTCACCCCCAGTTTCTGCTCTGGTGTATTACTCCTCCCCATCGGGTTTGAGTTCATAGCACTCCGAGTCCCCATACTGACTCTTCTCCTGGTCCCTCTGATTCCTCATCTGATTCTGAGCCTCCTTCACCGCATGTCATCACCATGTCTCGACCCACAACGGGTGCAGGAACCCAACCTCGTGGTGGCTCTGGTTCTATACTAGTGGTCACATCAGGCAGAACAGTCTCAAGAACCCTTTTGGCAGTGCCCATGCTCCCCTTTATGGCTGAGTTAAGTCTACCAGATCTTAACCAGTTGATAACTGACCTCATACACCATGATGCTAGTTGGCCCTCTATGCCAACTAAGCTTCCCTTAGACATCCCAAAGTTTGAGGGTATTGCTGGAGAGGATCCTACCATCCATGTTCGATCCTTCCACATGTGGTGTTCGTCCAACTCCATAACCGATGACTCCATTCATCTTTGGCTATTCCAACACACGCTCACTGGAGATGCTGCAAAATGGTATGTAGACCAACCCTCTGCATCTCATTCCATTTTTGTGATGCTTGCTAAAGCATTCTTATCCTATTTCCAGTTACCTCTCCAGTACAACACTAGTACTAAGTTATTGATCACATTCCATTAATCCTCCACTACTCACCTTTCTGACCATGTTCAAGACTGGCATCGAAGGAGGAGCACATGTCGTGTCGCGCCTTTAGAAGACCATGTTTATCTAGATTGGTTTCTCAAGAGCTTTTATGATTTATCCCCCATCAAGAAAGATGTCACATCCCATTTTCCTCAGACCAAGGAAGAAGCTCTCAAGACCTCTTTGAGATATGATCTTATTTATGCTCAATTAGGTTACGTCTATACCATTATTCCAGACCTCCCTCATCCTCGAAGTGTTAATGCACTGGGGGCATCTCATGTTGCTGACAGTGTCGTTGGATATATTTCACACTCTTCTCCATATTCTCACTAGGGTTATGGCTATCCGCAGAGGTGCACCAATTCCTCCAACATTTATGTCCCTCCTGCTAACAACATGTTTCCAGGGCCTCAACCGATCTACCAAACTATTGCTCCTTCTTATCCACAGCCTGGTGCTCCATCCCTTCAAGCATTAGTGCCACAACATCCCATGCATCGTCATCCCTAGCAGACACCACCCCCTCAGGGTCAAGTGTTTTCATAGCAGAGTGATACCAATCCCCAGAATTTGAAGAAAAATAATAAGGGGAAGGGTAACAAGGGTGCCAAGGGTAACCAAGGTAGCCAACTTAGTGAACCCTAGGGGAACCAGCCTAACACCAAAAACCAGCAACAGGGTGGCCAGTCTAAGCAGAACAAGGCTATTCGTATGAATAATCCTTGTGCATGTTGTTGCGTACATGGCCACTATACACATGAGTGTCCTCTTTTACCCTAGATGCGCTAAATGTGGGAAGCTCAAGCAGCTTCTACAGGTCAACAATCACCTTAGAATCCTACGCCATCTTAACCAGCAGTGCTCACAAATCCTTTCCCTCAGGAAGGATTTGTTGCTTCTCAACCTCAACCAGGTCAAGTAGCACACCTCCCCCAACCTTCCAGTCTTGCTGTTAGACCCCTATACTACTAGTGTAACCCCTTATTGTTATTAGTACAACCCCCTTATTATATTGATGTACCCATGTAGTGCCC
>APFE031485484.1:47130-64152 GCA_000404065.3 Pinus taeda
ATAGCATGAGATGCAGTTCCAAAAAGTTGATGGGTTCAGTTCCTACCAATTGCAATGTTTATAGCATGCACGTCTCCTCCAAATGATCCGTTTAGTTTTGCAGAGCCCTTCCCCGTTCAGCAACACTTCTCTGGTTGTTCTACGCTCCCTCCCACCCATTTCTCAAGGGAAGGGGATTTGTATCTCATGTGCTCAAATATTATTGTATTCAGTCATGGCTCATTTTTTTACCAAGTGCATTATGTATATGGGACACATTGTATTATTTTCTGGCTCTATTATGCCAACATGTCATGTACCATTCAACATGTACTTCATTACTTAGTTTTATATTTCTGGACGAACCATTATTTTTGTGAAAAGTTATCTCGGCAAGTATGGGTATGCCTCCCCCACCTCATTGAGGTCGGGTACCACAACATAAAATGACATTTGAATTAGTCTCACCCCCTCTGCCCCTATCCTCTTTCAAATTCAACTTCATTGGTCTCTCTCTCTCTTTCTCTCCTTGACTCCCACATGTTGTCTAAGTGATTGTGTCTTTATAACGTACTTCAGTCATACATTTTGCTCCTAACATTCATACATTGGGGGGCAATCTGTTATCACCAAAAAATTGATCATCTAGCCTAATTTACTAGATGGATTGAATTGTACCATGTTAAAACCAATTTTACCCTAGTAAAATTGCTTTCAATATGAGAAATTACCTAATAAACCACCTTTATTAAGTAATTTATAGTTAAACCCATGAAAAATAATTAAATAAATCACTATTTATTTGATTTCTTCTAGGAATAATTAATTAAACCATTGTTTTATTATTATTATTCCTTGTTAAATTTGACACAATTATGAAAAATAAACAGATAAATCATTATTTATCTTATTTTTCTCTAAGAATAATTAATTAATCACTAATTGATTATTATTCTTTGTTAAATTTGACTAAATCCCTTAGGAATAATTAAATAAATCCTTTTGTTTATTATTCCTTAACTAAATCATTTATTTATTTATTATTTCTAAATGAAATTTTAAATACTTTTTTCCTCCTAAACAAATATAATAAAATATTCCAAGTAGTTATTCCAAGAATGGGATCAATAATATTTTATTATTGCTCATTATTTGAGGATAACTCAATATTTTGTTATAAATAGAAGGGTTTTTCATTCATTATTCACTTTTGTTTATTTTCATTATTGCACTCACTGTTGTAACCCTGCTTATTTTCATTATCACACACCATGTTTTTGCTAGGTTTACGAATTATTGATTTGAAAATGGGGCTCTTAGGCTTCTTGTCTAACTTACAAGAATCTCTCCCACTTCCAAAGCTTTAAATTTTCCCAAGTCTATTTGATTAACCAATGCGGAAATAATAAATGCTTGAAAATATGTGTGTATGCTTGTATTTGTTTTCAACTAATTATTTACTTTAAAATCTGTTGTTTGTGTTGATATGGGAAGGTACTTAAACTGATATATAAATGCATATAAGAGTAATTAAAGCAGTAGTAAAAACCAACACATAAGGCAACAATATAATATGGAGTTCACCTTGATATCTTGGGCTATGTCTCCTTGAGCTTTAATCAACTCGATTAGGCTCTCTGGGATTATGGCAATAGTTCTTTTACAAGCTCCATGCTCAACTCCAATGTTTTACACAGGAACATTGGGCTTAGAACACCATCTTATCCCTTGGCTCTTGGAGCTCTTCGGCTTTCTAGCTCTGGCTCTTGGCTTTAGCTTTGGCTCTTGCTTTGGCTCTTGGCTCTAACTCTGGCTTTGGCTCTTTGGCTTTGGCTCTGGCTCTGGCTCTTAGCTCTTGCTTCTGGTGCTCGCTCTAGCTCTTGGCTATGGCATCTCTAAGCTCCTTCTCCTGGACTTTTACATGCCTTTGTGAGTCGCTCGACTTCCAAGCAACTCCAACAACAATATGTTGTTGTCAATTGAGCTCTCTCACTTTTCCACTCAACCTCCGAGAGACTCCCCAGACTCTCCATGCATTCAGCGTCTTCTCGTTGTTTATTTTTTCTACCTTTTACAGTGAGCTTTTACTCTGGCTTCCCTGCTTCCAGGTCTACTTACTACTTCCTAGGTTGCTCTCTTTTTCTCCCCTTTCACTCTCTATCTGTTCGTGGCTCTTAGAACCATTCCATTCCCTGACTGTTCATTTCCTCTTCCACCCCTTAGGTTCACCTGTTGTTGTTCATTTGGAGTTCCCTACCTTTGCGTCATCACCATCATCCATAGGGAAGTGGCCACTTGTCCTCTCACGAACTGCGCTAGCTCTTCATCAATGGTTCAATAATCCATTTACACTATGGAATGACTCATATGCCAACTCATCGTCCATGTCAGACTTCAAATCTTTATGCATCGTGGTTTATTTCTCTGTCGGGTCCGGTCATCCATCGGGTGCAATCTCCACCGTTAGATCTGGAGCCCCCAGATCCTATGATATTCACTCATTTCATGTGGTTGACTTGCTGGACCATTAGCGCACGATGAGAGGTGGTTTTCTATCTCATCTGCTGGAAATGTGTCGAGCGCTAAATGGAATCGCTCGATTTTAGCCAAAACTGCAAGGTGCCTCCGATATATACCGCCATTTTTGGAGTGCAAGACCCAACTTTCACCTTAGTGCTTTCTGCATGGTTTCTCGACTTCCCAGGTGACCAAGCGCTCGGGGCCTTTCCTTCTCAAGGGGTTTTACCCAATGATGCATGATTAGCGCTTTCTGCTAATTGAGCATCAGAAACAGCCTCTATTTTCTGGTCTAAGCCTCCAAATTGTCATTTTTGCACCATGCATAGTCCCCATGGGCTACTGGTCAATGCGCTTTGACCAAAGGTCCTCGTTGCTCTGTGCTAGCTGCAAATTGTTGTTGTTTAGAGGTTATTTCTAATAGGCTTCCATATCCATAAGACTTTAAACTTTTGTATGAGCTTTTACATAGTTCGAGTAGCTTTAAGAGAGTTTAAGGATCCAATTTCAAATCATGCCTTCCCACTAAAAGAACTTTTGGTCCACCAAAAGACTGATATACTAGTCTGAGAAATAAATGAGAGTAACAACACCCTCTTCTTTCAGCCTCCCTACACTTGCCTTTGCATAGTACCTCGGAGCCAAAATCTCTAACCAATTCCCTTCTTGGATGGGTTGGTCATCTCGAGAAGAACGTTTTTCCTCCTTGACTTCATGTAGAACTTCTGTTGTGAAGTTTACAGAAGGTAGTTTGAGCTTCTTTGCCTTGATCCTTGATCCAAGGTGGCTCAAACAAATCTGAAATACATCTGCTCCACAAAATTTTCATTTGTACCTGTTTGAAAAGCTGCCAACAACAATTGTTAACAACAGAAAGCATACAGACAACAACTACATGGGCTAACTCTTGCTTCAACAAAGAAACAAATTTCACATCTTGTGAACCCTTTGATGTCTTATATCTACATACAAATGATTAACTAGATAACAAGCCAATAAAACATGCTTTTACAACAAATGACCCTTAAAGTCAAGCATGTAGGAAAAATACCTTTAGGACTCTTTTCCAAAGATGAAACACTTCATCCTTATCTCTATTTTAGAAACCAATTTAACTTCTCCCAAGCCAGCATCACATGCATCTCATGATCAGGTATGCATTTCATCTATCAACTTTCGCTTAAGTACATTATACTTTCGAAGCTGAAATGAACATATTGTTGCAGCAATAAAGTGAGTTTCCTACTGAACTTGTTTCTATTTACCATTTGGTAAGATCCTGCAACTGGCATTTATTCCACAAAGAAATGCAAATAGATACATCACTAGACATGCAACCTTAATTGGATAAGAATTAGACTAACCATTTCTTACCAATCCATTTCAAAGGTCCCTCCTTTGTTTGCACATCAGCATCAATATGTGAATCATCCTGAACCACATCAATCATCGAATCTTTATTTCCATCCCTGCCATTTTCTTTTTCCACTTTCTCCTTCAGCTTTGGTGGAAGCAGCACTAGATTCAAATTCCAACACCTTTCCGCAAGATGCCCTTGCTTATGGCAGTAAGTGCAACACATGTGCATCCTTTTGACAACATGATTTGCCTTGTCCTGTGGACCTTTGGCTGCTTGCTTCTTTTCCTTCAAAAGTTTCCTATATGTGGCCATCCTCTTCCAACATCTAGAAACATTATGGTTATCTAAGCCACAAAAGGAGCATGCAATTCTTTTTCCATTCTTTACAAAATAAAAAGGAATGTGTTTAGAACCAGATTTATACTTGCCTCTTTCACCTTTATTGCCTTCATGAGGAGGTGAAGCAAATGAAGAAGTGGCTCCCTTTGGAACACCATCACTTTCTACAAGGTTGTCAGAGGTTCCACAACTCTCTGGTTCAAGTGTGTGCTTCTGAACACCTGCATCATGCGAATGATGTTTCGAGCTATTGCGTTCCTCCTTAATACAATCCTCACACTTCTGAGGTAAAATACCTGCAATGAAACTCCTTTCTGGAACTATTTCAATGGCCTTCATGGCAGCTTTGGAACTCTCTCCATAATATTGTCCATAGTCAAGACCCAAATACTTAGGCCTTTCCTCAACCATTATTGGCTCAACAATACCTTGTGCATGTTTTCCCAATCCTTTTCCTTCATAGCCCATCTTGGACATTAGCTTGGAACTTATGCCTCTGGTATGTTTTTCAAAAGAACCAATATAAGAATTCTTAAAAGAATTTGAAGACAAACAGGAATGGTTTACCTCTTCAAGATAATAATTGGCCAAGGCTTCTTTTGCAACAAAGAGTTGTGACTTCAACTCATGCATCATTTTCAGGTTCATACTTGCAATATGAAGTTGCCTCTCCATTGCCTGCAATTTTTCAGAAAGCATCTTCTTCTCTTCCTCCACAGAATTCAACTGCTCTCTAAGTATGGTGCTCTTCCTTCCATCCTCATACATTTCTCTCACCATATCCATCATGGTGTACAAGTCTTGATTCATGTCTCTATTAAAGGAACTTCAAGAGAAAGAAGAATTTGAGAACACACTTGTAGAAGTTGTCATTTTCAAAACGCATAAAAGAACTTCAAACAAGACTATTAAAGAGCTTACTTAGTAAACTTTTGCAACAACCTCTTGTGTTTCAAGGATTGTCCTGAGGTCCTTTGGGATAGAAGAATGCCTTCAGCTCTTCTTCCTTCTTGTCCTTCCTGGACTGAGCTATCAATAACTTTCCCTTCACCTCTGCAAACTCAAACAATAGTCGATCTACAACCAAGCATACAATCGATGAGGCAACCAATCCTTGACTGTCAAAACACCTTTCAAACAAGCAATCTTTGCCCTGCCAATCAAGCATTCGGATAAAACCTTCTTTGAAGGTGAGGTTAATCAACCTTAAGCTCTGATACCACCTGATCTAAAAATGGGGCTCTTAGGCTTCTTGTCTAACTTACAAGAACCTCTCCCACTTCCAAAGCTTTAAATTTTCCCAAGTCTATTTGATTAACCAATGCAGAAATAAGAAATGCTTGAAAATATGGGTGTAAGCTTGCATTTGTTTTCAGTTGATTATTTACTTTAAAATCTGTTGTTTGTGCTGATATGGGAAGGTACTTAAACTGATATATAAATGCATATAATAGTAATTAAAGTAGCAGTAAAAACCAACACATAAGACAACAATATAATATGGAGTTCACCCTGATATCTTAGGCTACATCTCCTTGAGCTCTAATCAACTCAATTAGGCTCTCTGGGATTATGGCAATAGTTCTTTTACAAGCTCCATGCTCAAATCCAATGTTTTACTCAGGAACATTGGACTCAAAACACCATCTTATGCCTTGGCTCTTGGAGCTCTTCGACTTTCTAGCTCTGTCTCTAGCTCTTGCTCTGGCTCTTGGCTCTGACTCTAGCTCTGGCTTTGGTTCTGGCTCTTATCTCTTGCTTCTGGCTCTCACTATGGCTCTTGGCTCTGGCTTATCTAAGCTCCTTCTCCTGAACTTTTACATGCCTCTGTGAGTCGCTCGACTTCCAAGCAACTCCAACAACAATATGTTGCTGTCAATTGAGCTCTCTGGCTTTTCCACTCGACCTCCGAGTGACTCCCCAGACTCTCTACACATTCAACGTCTTCTCGTTGTTTGTTTTTTTTCTGCCTTTTATAGTGAGCTCTTACGCTGGCTTCCATGCTTCCAAGTCTACTTACTGCTTCCTAGGTTGCTCTCTTTTTCTTCCTTTTACTCTGTCTGTTCATGGCTCTTAGAACCATTCCGTTCCTCGACTATTCATTTCCTCTTCCGCCCCTTAGGTTCACCTACTAGTGTTCATTTGGAGTTCCTTGTCTCTACGTCATCGCCATCGTCCACAGGGAAGTGGCCACTTGTCGTCTCACAGACTGCGCCAGCTCTTCCTCAATGGTTCGATAATCCAATTACACTGTGGAATGACTCATCTGCCAACTCATTGTCCATGTTGAACTTCAAATCTTTATGTGCCATGGCTTATTTCTCTATCGGGTCCAGTCATCCATCAGGTGCAATCTCCACCATTAGATATGGAGCCCCCAAATCCTACGATATTCGCTCATTTCGCACAGTTGACTTGCTCGACCAATAGCACACGATGAGAGGCGGTTTTCTCTCTCATCCATTGGACATGCATCGAGAGCTGAATGGAATAGCTCAGTTTCAGCCAAATCTACTTACCACCCAAAGGTGCCTCCGATATATATCGTCAGTTTTGGAGCGCGAACCCACCTTTCGCCTTAGCACTTTCCCCATGGTTTCCCAATTTCCCATGTGACCGAGCACTCGGGGAGTTTCCTTCTTGAGGGATTTTGCACAACGATGCACGATTATCAGAAATAGTCTCCGTTTTCTGGACTGAGCCTCCAAACTACCATTTTTATGCCATGCACAATCCCCATGGGCCACCAGTCAATGCACTTTGACCAAAGGTCCTCATTGCTCTGTGCTGGCTGCAAATTGTCGTTGTTTAGAGGTTGCTTCTAATAGGCTTCCATATCCATAAGACTTTAAACTTTGGTATGAGCTTTTACAGAGTTCAAGTAGCTTTAAGAGAGTTTAAGGATCCAATTTCAGATCAATTATAGAGGAGAGAGAATCTACAAAAGCTGAAGACATTTGAGGATAGCCAAGAACCCATCTCATAGAGGGGCATTGGTAACATTTATCTATTCTCTTCACAGGTGTTATTATTAAATTATTCTTTACATATCTAGTTTCCATTGGATGTTTTGGGGTTATTACTCTTTCTTTCACTATTTAACTATGATTGTAGCATAGATTATAATTTTGGCAGGTTTTATTTCTATCAATAGTTGCAAATCTACAATTTTTAGCAGTGATTTCTATTGTTGAGATTTTTTGTCATCCATGATCTTAAGTGGGTTATTTTTGTACATCATTGAGAAGAAAACACTACAACAACTAGGTATGCAATAATACTTATTGATGGTTTCTCATAACATTATTGGTTTTAATTCCTCAAGTGAAAGAGTTAATTTTTTGCGACATTCAAGAAATTTAATGCTTTTAATTTGAATTTGTGGAAAACCTGTGATCAGTTATCAAAACCAACGTTTCGGACTACCTTGGTGAGTCCATCATCAGGGCAATGAGATAGTATTTGAGAAGAGAGAATGAATTTCAGAGCTTTATTAATAGTTGAAAAGTTTTTAATTTTGTTATTGTTATTATTTTTGGTCGGCTAATTAATTAATAATTTGAATATTTATTTAAATGAATATTAATTGATTAATTATTTATTTGATTATATTTATTTATTTTAATTATTAATAATTTTATTATTTTTTTTGAATACTATTTGATATATTTGTTTTATGTATTTATATATATGGTAGATTTTTTTTTATTTTTTTTAAAACATATGTATGTTTTATTAATATGAATATTATTAATATTATTATTATTAATATTTTTTATTTTTTTATGTATATTATTTTATTTTATTTTATTATTTATTTTATTTTGTTTTTTTATTTTTTTATTTTTTTTATTTTTTTTTAATCTTATTATTATTTTTATTTTATTATGTGAATATATTTTTATATGTGTTTTTGAATTTTATTTATTATTATTATGTTAATGTTATTATTAAAATAATAACATTAATGCTTTTGTTGAGAAGTAGTCCTCATGCCCCATTAAGAAACTACAAACTAATAATGGGTGAATATGTCAATAAGGAATTAAAAGATTTTTGTAGAGAACAAAGAATTTTCTATTGGTACTTTCTTCCATGCATCTCTCAACAAAATGGTGCTCTTAAAAGGAAGAATGGAACAACTCAAGGAGATGGAAAATTGCAATATTTAGTCTAAGAACATAACACCTTCCTTTTGGGAAAAAGCGAATAATTGTACCAATTATATTCAAAACTCAAAGATTCATAATGTAGTTTAACATATGATTCCATTGGAATTTCGGACACATGTTAAGCCTAATGTCTCCTCTTTCAAAGTATTTGGAAGTCCCACTTAGGCATTAGTTCTAGATGAAAATTGAAAGGCCATAGAAAAAAAAAAGGATAATAATTTTCGGCTATTGTGACAACATGAAGGCCTATAGGCTCCGTGATAGTACTTCTAAAGAAGTTTTTTTCTGAAGAGATGTCCATTTTGATGATAGCATCAATTCTTCTATTTCCTCAACATTTATTGTTGATATTATTTCTAATCATTGTGATGGTTTTGTACATATAGAATATTAATAGAGTTTTGTTGAATTTCTTTATCCAAAAGAGGATCAACCTTCAACACCATAAGAACCATAGGAGTCTAATTATGAATAGATCATTCGATATCAATCATTGAGGAGGATCCTTAGTAAGTGAAAGAAAGTGGACATATATGGCTATGAGGAAAAATAATTCAATTATATTTCCTCAAACCATTCAAAGTTAAGAGAAATATCTATTTAAATTCATACCAGTTTAGAATATCCATAATAGTTTTATGATAACGTTGGAATACGTCGATGAGAAGCCACCATGACAAAATTTCATTCAATCATACCATGGATGTGGTTCCTCTTCCTAAGGGACATAAATTAGTTTAATGAAAATGGGTCTATAAGAAAAAATATGTTTCGAATGGATTTTTTGACAAATATAACACACTTCCTGTGGCGAAAACATTTTCAAAGGTTGAAGGGGCTGATTTTTTTGAGGAATTTTCTCTATTGCCAGGATGGACTCCATACATCTCATGTTCTGCTTTCTCTAGTCCACCTTTCCTTGCTAGTTAGTTTACCAGATGGATTTAAATAATGTCTTTGTACATGTATGTTTACCATTATTTTAGTGATAGGTATCTTGTCTAATGGAATCACATTATTCAAGTCTACTTTTGAAATCCAAGGACATATATTAATCGTTATGTTCCACCATCATTCCTAGAACATTTCTTCATTTGTACAATTTCTGTATTTTGAGACATATTTTTTTTTATGTGCTACTATTAAGTTTCACTATAAAGGAAATATCCACACATCCTTCTTTAATATTTTATCATGGTTTCATAAGAGAATTATTTTTATTCATTTACAACATTATATACTCTTGGGGTTTCTTATAAATTTTAAGCCTAACAAAGTTCTCCTAAGGTATGATGGTGAGATCATGTTGGAACTTTCTATCTAAATCATACAAAATTGATGTGACACAAATGTACACAAATTTTGCACCATTACAAAAGAACTAGTATAGATCCATTTTAACCATGGATCTAGTAGGTGCCAAGAGGGATCAAATCTCTTGAGGTGCAAAATTTTTCTAGAGAGCAAAAATTTGAAATAGAGTTTTGCACCTCGAAATATTTGATCATTTTGGGTGCTTGATAGATCAATGGTTAATATGGATATATATTGGTTACACACACACAATTTCGTTGCCTTAATTTTGTAATGCATAAATGCACTCAACACCTTAAAATGCCTTGTCTTGAAAATTTACTTGGGCGTTTGAATTATGCACATTACATAGCTTAAACTTGAAATTCCAAAATTAATTGCTAGAATTTAGAAAAATCTCACAAAAAATATAGTTGAAAAGAGGGCCAAATTGTAAAATAGTGAGACTACTCAAAATGCTTTAACTATAAGAATTCTTTTTCAAATGCCTTATTTTTTGAACGATATAAAATATTTACATAGTTGAAATTGAAATATTTTACTTGTCATAGGCATTGAAATATTTTATTTATGAATTACATTGTCCACATCTAAATATTTTTTTGTTACAAATATACTTTGTAATGCACATCAATATTATTAACCCTTCATAACTTTACATATTGAAATCTTTTACTTATGACTCACATTGATTTTTTTTTAATTAATATTTTTTATTGTAACATATTAACTTTGTATTATGAATTAAGTGAATTTCATGTATCCCTATTATTACTTTTATTATGAAGTAGTTAATTTTTTCCCCACTCAATTAATATTTTTCTTTGAGAATTAAAATATTTTATGATGATCAATAGTAAAATAATTTTTTCTTTTATCCTTGATTGAGGTGTAGGAAATAATGCCAGTGGATGAAGGGGAAGCCTGCAACTCCACTCCCCACCTTAAAATTAAAGATGGGGATTGGTGTGGCTATCGTACCCCATCCACTAGCACATGTAAATCATCTTCACATCCCCTCATATTTGGATGGCAATTATCATTCTCGTCGTGAGGTCTTAGACCTTCTGCTGTGAATCTATGTTTTTTTGTAAGTTCAATGGTGTTTTCCAGGTATAGGTGGGATATTTTTGTGATGATGCTAGCTTTGTGGACATTCTCATGCATGGAGTTCTTAGTTCCTCATCTATTGACCTTCATTTTAAACATAGTTACTGATCAAACGGGAACTATTACCTCAAAACGGGTACTCGAGCCCAAAAATCCCAAAAAACATGAAAAAATAACCCAAAAATAAAAAGTGTTGATTCTGCATCACCAATTTTTTTTAGACTAAATTTTCAAAATTTTTTAAAAATAACAGTAAACAAATATTAAAAGCCATTTTGTTTGGTGCAAAAAACACCTTGAAATCGAAAAGTGTTGATGTCAGAATAACGTCTTTTTTTTTTTCAGGGTACATTTTCAACATTTTTTAATAACGATGTTAAAAATAAAATATCAGCACTTTGAAAAAGTTTAAATTTCCAACGATTTTCAAGTATGACATTAATGATAAAATATCATGTCTTTGAAAAGCCTTAAAATTCCAATGATTTTTAAGCATGACATTAAATTTAAAATATCACTTCTTTGAAAAACATTAATATTCCAACAATTTTCAAGCATGGTGCTAAGAAAAAATATTTATAATTGTTTTCAACCATAACATTAAAGATAAAATATCATGACTTAGAAAAATATTAAAATCTTGACAATTTTTCAACCATGGAATTAAAACCAACGCTTATGACTACAAACAATCTGAAATTTTCAAAATATTTCAAGCATGACATTATGGACAAATTTTATGACTAAAAAACCTTTAAAAATGAACACCTCAATGAAAGAGTTATTATACCGAGAGTAATTTTTAAAAGAATTTGCATAGATTTTGTGGGAGAGTTATATACTACCATGAAGGGTCATAAATACCTATTTGTGGTAGTTTTAAAGGTTAAAAAAAAATTTGCATTCCAATTCCCTGTAAAAATACTATTAAGGGACTAGAAGTGGCAAATTTGTTCTTTAAATAGGTTTGGGTGCACTTTGGGATACCAAGGAACATCATTTAAGATAGGAGCACTAGATTCCTCTTTACATTATGAATTATATGGTGTAATAATATGGACATATAGTTGAAAAGGCTTGCATCATTTCATCTATAAATACATGGGAAAACAAAGGTAGTTAACATGACTTTGGTACCACTTTTAACGAGTTATAATAAAAAGTCGTCTAAAGACCTTGGATGAAGATCTAGTCTACATACAACACTCCTATAACATATAAATCTATACTTCAACTAGTAAATCACAATTTCAGACTTGTTTTTGGGTATTTTACACCTTCACCTTTAGATATTGTATATGTGTAGTGAGGAGGAGATAGGGATGAACTCGTAGGGGATGCATTATGATGACAAAATTGTTGAGAAGATAAAGAAGATGCATTTACATGTACATGAGGTATTAAATAAGTAACAAGAAAAATAAAAGGAAAATCATGATTAACGTAAGATAGAAATGCCATTTTGAGTGGGAATCAAAGTATGGTTACTATTCAACAAAGAGAAACTACAAGATCCCAGTAAGAAAATCAAGGCGCTAGGATATCTTCCTTTTTAGATATTAGAAAATTTGGGAGATAATACCTAAAGACATATCATACAACCATGCATGTGCATTTACTTAGTCATGAATGTGGAAAATATAAGGCTATATGAGCCTTCCATGTTCAATCAAGAAGAGTGTCAAATCCTACATTCCATAGAGGACTTAGCTACAAATAATCAGATAGAGTTAATAGAGGATACAATTTTGCAAAAGCGATCTAGAATCACAAGACATGTGTAGCATGAATTTTAGAAGATTGAGATGAATGGATAACTTCCATAAAAGCATAAATGGTGCTCTAAGGAGAAGGTAGACGAAAAATTCTCCCACCTCATTTAGTAAATATTTTTGGGGCCAAAATCCTCCCAAAATTAGTATGTATGATTTATATTGGATCATTATATTATTTTTCATCCATCTTGATGCTTTTGGAGAGGAAGAATTGGAGGAATTTTCTTATGAGATCATTTTCATTGATAGTTCCCATTTTTTAGAATTGGGCTTTGAAAAAATCTAGAGGTAGTTTGAGGAATTATGTGAATTTTTATGGGGTCCAAAATTTATCTCTTCTACTAGAACCCTTGATGTTATTCTATACTCATATACCTTTCCAATGGTGAAAGAAAGATGTTAAATGGAGGTCATGTGCAAAAGTTACACCACCTAAAAGTTGAACACCTTATTTTTTCCACCATTATTCAAGAGGATGACACATTAAAAATGGATATGCATGTGGGAACTATGAAGAAGACTCTAGAAATGTTAAAGTTGTAACTCTAGTTTAAAGTTGAAGCAGTAGGACAAAAAGGGGTTCCATTCTATTTTATTGCATTTTGTTCTGTATTATAGTATAGTTGAGCATGGGGGGAAAGAGAGAGAGACAGAGACAGAGAAACATATGGGTTTTTTATTCTATAGCATCCCATGGGAAAGCAATTCTCAAGAAACTCTACACAGAGCTCCTTTTCCTTTGTAATTGGAGCATTTCCATTCTACACAAAAGAGAATAGAGAAGCTTCACCTTGTAGCTACGTTTTCTCCCATGTGGACTTACCAAAGCATATCTTGGAGTTCATTGTGGTTTATGAGTGGTTGTATTTACCTATTCTTTGGTTTTCACATATTATCTATTGCATACACAGAAGGAAAGAAACTCTTCATATTATAAATTTTGGTTTATTTTCACAAATCTATTGTGATGAACTGTCTAGTGAAATATCCATGGCAATATCCTCCCAAATTATATTTCCTATTGGAATATCATTTCCTACCAAATTATATTTGAGGAGAAATATATTATATGGGATCATCTCTACAAATGAGTAATATGATGTTTTTATTGAAATATCTTCAATTATGAATGTCGAGAAATAAGCAAAAGAAGATCTTTATACTCATGTGTCACAAGATGAGCTAGCTAACTAAATATCATTAACATCACTAGATTATGCAAATGGATTTCAAGATGGATTTCTTACATACCATGGTTGATAAACCTACCAAAGTATTTACTACTTAAGACAATGATTCTTAAAATATTTTCAGTTAATATTTAGAAGTTATGTTACAATACTTATGCCTTAAAAATGATAAGAAATCAGCAATTACAATCCTCTTCAAGGTAAAAAAATCCTCTTACAATCAATATAATCTACAAAATAATATTGCTGATTTTAAGACTAGATTTTCTGTGTGTGTGTGTGTGTGTGTGTGTGTGTGTGTGGCAAATGATACAATTATAATGAAATGGGATCATAAGGGGTTCTAGCCTACATAACAATATAATTAAAAAAAATGTAATCACTCAATATATATGGTTTAATAAAGGTTTTTATGGTTAACATGTAGCTTATATAGAGCTTAACAAGATGCCCCTGCAGGATAAAATTAATTGGCACAAACATGTTGCAGAGATAGTTCCTAGAGATTTAATAAAGTCGTCTATTAATGTTTAAAAAATTAAGTTTTTGGGTAACCCGCTCTAAATAAGAGCTACAAATAAAGTCAAAATGATAACCATTCATGATCTACAACAAAAGCTATTCATTGTAGGAACAACAACTAAGAATCATGCTAATGTTGCACTAATATTAAAGAAGGTGGTGATAAAGTTAAAACTACTTGCAATTAAGAATATTCAAAGCAAGGAGTTAATTGAACTTGAAAAACAAAATATTCAACTAAATTCTCGTATTCAACAATTGTGGGAGAAAAGTAACAAGAATGCGAATATTATTAAAAGGCTAAAGGAAGAAAGAATAAAACTAGTAATTGAAAAGTAAAAAAACAAATACTCATAATGATGTTAGAGACGCTCCTCCTAACTTTGAACAAGAACATATTATATAGTTGAAAATATTGTTATGCAACCAACTCACATAAAAGATAGATCAACGACTTAAAAATTATCCTCTTCGAGGGGGAAACCTCCTTTACATTACATAAATAAACAATTTTTGGATGATACAAATGACAAGACCTCCTTTGTATATATAGGAGTCTAAGGGGTCACAATATAATCAGAGCCTACATAACAATAATAATGTAAGGGCACAACAATAACAATAGTGGGCTTCTATGGGGCACAACAATAACAATATGGGGGCTACATGGGCACAACAATAACAATAAGGGGGATACATTAGTATTATAGGGGCCTAACATGCCCCTCTCCTTAACAAAAGTGTTGTCCTCAACGCTTGAGTAGTTCTAGATGCTTATGTATAAAATTCTCATTCTCCCATGTGGAATCTTCAACGAGTAAGTTCTTCCACTTAATGAGATACTCTGAAATTGATGGATTCCGTACCTTTCGAGTTCTTGTTTCCATGACTACTTCAGGCTCAAATATAATTTTTTCTTCTTCTTCAATTTTTGGCAACATGTTTGAATTGGAAGCTTATCATTGATAATCTTATTTAACCAGAAACATGGAAAATTGGGTATACTTGGGAAGATGCAGGGAGCTCCAATTTGCATGCCATAGTAACAATATTTTTCAACACCTTGTAAGGACCGTAGTGCTTGGTTGATAATTTATTATCCTTCTTGGCTTGCTTCAGAGACATTTTTTTGTATGGTTGTAGCTGTAAAAATACCTAATCACCTACATCAAAACTTATTTCACAATGATGTTGATCTTCGTGTTGTTTCATTCGATTCCACGCTAGAGTGAGGTTATCCTTTAAGAGTTTGAGAACTTGTTGTTGATGCTCAATGTGATCTTCCACTGCTTGAACCTTAGAATTTTCTCTTAAAGATGATGTGATGGATATCCATAAAGTGCCATAAACGTGGTCATTTTTGTTGCAGTATGGAAGGAAGTGTTATACCACCATTTAGCTAGAGGTAACCAATTGACCCATTGTATTTGTTTATCAGATACAAAGCAATGAAGGTATCCTTCCAACATTTGTTCACTATCTCAGTTTGTCCATCAGATTGAGGATGATAAGATGAGTTATGAGCTAATTGAGTACCAAGACAAGAAAATAATTCCGTCCAAAAATTTCGAGTAAAAATGGGATCTTTGTCACTTACTATAATCTTTGGATTTCCATGAAGCTTCTGAATTGTTTCCATAAATGCAGTTCCAACTGTACTGACTTTAAAAGGTTGAGATAATGCACAAAAGTGTGCATACTTGGTAAGTCTATCAACTACCACCATAATGACACTCTTTCCTTTAGATTTCAGTAAATTTCTTTCACCTATAACTTACAACATATATACTATACTATATATTTCAATAAGAAATTCAATAAAATATATAATATCCTCTGTAAAAACAAGTAGCAAACTATTGCAAATACCATATATAAAAATCCATTATTTAATGTACCATATATAAAAATCCATTATTTAATGTCTCTCTAAACTTGAAAATTTCTTTTTTAAAATCTAACCTATCATGAGTAGTTCATATGTCAACATCAAGATTTTGAATATCCCCATCAAAACCAAGCAAGAAAACAAGATATCAACAATTTAATCGAGGAAGAAAAGAAAAAGATAATTATATAGATATAAGTTTCTAATGATCTTAACTAATAATGCCCATAAATACTTGGAAAAATGGTTTTAAATGAAAAAGATCAAGAATTAAGTATCTCATTAGAAGGAAAAAAGGGATTGGGTTTCACTTTTTCTAATGGATCACTGGAAAATAAGAAATTGTTTTAAAAAAACAATTAGTGTCATTATTATTGTTTTTAGTCTCACTATTAGGATTCACCTTTATTTGGCCAACTTTGTAATGTTTTATATTTGAGATATTTATCTTTGGAATCAAAAAAACATTCCTAATACTTTCTCTTATGGAAATAAGTGTGTAAACATTCAAAGTTTGAATATCGTAAAATTTAATTTTACTTGATAAAACATAAATTGTTTTTTCGTTCTCCGTGATGAAATATATATATATATATATATATATATAAAAGATGATAATCGATATATTTATGTTTATTTAATATATATATATATATGAGTGAGTGATAAATATCGATTAAATTCTCCTATTACCTTTTTTTAATCTTTGTTTAATTATTTTACATAATTAAATTAGAAATATACATTTTTATTCTTGACTTTATTTTTATGATGATTAATGAAGAAATATGGTTCCCTTTTATGATTTATGGATATGCGCAGTTCCCCTGCATCCAACAGGAATTGAACTCGCGAG